>JANAVB010000399.1:828534-898487 GCA_029216955.1 Iris pallida | reverse complement strand
TTAAGTATCTGTGTATGTGTGTATGTATATGTTGTATATAATATAATATATATATATATCTATATATATATATATATATATATATATATATGTGTGTGTGTGTGTGTGTGTGGGTTTGTGTGTTGTAGATATATTCCTGATGATGAAGATATATGATATATATGGGGGGTGTGTGTGTGTTGTGTGTGTAGATATATTACCTTGAATGAATGAATATATGATATATATATATATAGGTTTGCTCTTGAGTGTAACCTAGAGAGTATTGGGATAGTTTAGGATTGGCCCAATGAGCCTAGATCAGTCGAGTTGACTGACAAGTTGACAAAAGTCAACTTTGGGTCAAACTTGATCCAAATCAACTCAAACGAACTTATATGGCTCGATTACTTGTGTTTGACCTAAAAATTAGTATATGGACTAGTTGACTTATAGTTGACCAGGTTTGACCAGAGTTGACCAGGGTTGACTTTGACCTAGAAAGACCTAGAATCATGTAGTCTTGCATTGTAGACCTTTCTTATGATATTTTAGACCATGTTGTGACTTGTGGTTATTTTAAATAGGATTACATCACTCCAGTTCAGTTACACTTCCTCATCAGCAGCTTGGATTACCAGGCGAGTACATTCTCTGACCGTTTCATTCTTGCTTGGACGTATTTACTTGTTATAGACTAGTTTACTTGTTGCTGTCACGATATTATCACGGATTAGTACTATATGTATCTCTTCATGCGATGTTATTCTGTAACTCCACATTTCTAATAATAATAAATTCAGTATTTCTCTATTTATTTTCTTGAAAAGTATCTTGAACTACTAATCTTCTATTAAGATTTTGATTCTTTAATAGTATGTTTAAATCCATACTTAAGGTTTATTTTCTAAAAACTAGAATTCCTATATTCAGGATTCTATCTTGGTTTCTAATTAATATTTGACTTGTTAATTAGGATTGAATATTTCCTAATCATTTATCATCTTTCATGTTAATTTTTATTTATTAATAGTTTCCCTAACTAGATATTTCTTACTAGTTTTCTTAAATAAATCTCTTAACCTTACTTTTCCAGCACAGCCCGGCCCAACTCTATAAGCCAGCCCAGCCCGGCCTGTTAACCCTTGGGCGCGGATCCGGGTCAAACCCACAGACCATTAACCCGTTAACCCGAACCCGCTAACTCAGTAGCCGTAGGTTTTAAAAACCAACATCACTCTTCATCCATTCATTTCCTTTTCCCTCCTCTGCTCCGCTGCTGAGAAGAAGAAGACGACGACGAGTCGACGACCACGGCGGAGTGAGTAGCAGCGCCGCGCGA
This sequence comes from Iris pallida, assembly GCA_029216955.1. NCBI lineage: Eukaryota > Viridiplantae > Streptophyta > Magnoliopsida > Asparagales > Iridaceae > Iris > Iris pallida. The sequence continues at coordinate 897,166 of JANAVB010000399.1, read as the reverse complement.
CTCCAGAAGCTTTCCGATCATCTCAACCACTAGTTCACCACCGCCCATTCCCTCCTGGCCGTCCATCTCCAACTAACCTCTAACCGTCGAGTCCATCTCCTCTGTTGCTTCATAACCGCCTCCCCGACGACGACCGTTCGATTGTAACCGCTCGAGCCTCTCGGCCTATATAAAGCGACCGTCCCCTCCTTTTTCTTCATCACCATTCTTGGACGGCGAAGCCCTGTCGAATTAGTGACAGGATCCGCTTCTTCTTCTTCTTCTTCCTCCGCTTCTTCTCCCTCGAGCTCAGCCATGGCGGATTCACCACTGACCGCATTTCCGTCCTCACGAGCTTCCAGCATGGCAGCCATGGCGAAGCTCGGCGTTGAGCTCTGTTAGAAGAAGCAAAGAGTCTTTCTCCCTCCGTTCGAGCTCTGCTCTCCGTCTCCATAGCAGTTATGGCCACGAGCTCGGGTGAGCCCATCCTCGTTTCTTCCTCTGTGAGCGTTCACTGATTGAACGGCTCGGGATCGTTCGACTGATCGATCGGCTCTGGTAAGTTCCTCTTCACTCCTTCTTCCTCTCATTGTTAAATTCTTGAGACATTCGAATTTTCTTCTTAATCTTGATTGAATGAAATTGGTACTCGGTGGATTCTTGGTTGATTTTTACAGTTTTGGATCGATCCAAATTATTTGGATTCAAAGATTGTTAGTAAGTTCTTGACATTCTTTTGTTTCTGGAATCCACATTGGTGAGATTTGGATTGATTCTTGCAATTTTCTCCAATTTTGGAGTTGAGAACATATTCAAATTGAACTCACAGTTGCTTCCTCCGTTTCCGCACATAACCTGTTCTATGAAATGCCAGAAAGAGACGCAGAGTTGCTGTGGGCTCGGGGACACCTGTATCGGACACGCTGGGAGTACGTCCTGTTCACTTCAAGCTGCAGGTATTCTTTTTACCCTTTCCTATTGGTTCATTTGATGTGTTATTATGTATCGGTGAGATCGCGTGGTAGCAAGCAGCGATAGCTCTGTGTCCAGACTTTAGTTGTGTTCATGAGACTCAGCGGACACAAATCTTGTGTCTGTCGTGATACTGCTTTCCTGCTAAGCTTACACCTAGCCGTTAAGCATGAGAATGCGTTAGGCTTAAGCTTGAGATGAGCTCGGCCATATAGGTTTGTTCGGCCAATAGTTAGGAATTCAAGCTGTTCAGTAACCATTGTGGGTGATAAGGATATGAAGGGATTGGCTATAGGATGTGCTAGCAATAAGGAAGGTTAAGTTTCAGTTAATCCAAGTCCAGTAGGCCAGATGCTTAGCTGTTGTGAAGTGAGCTAGTAATAGGAAGTTGGGCCTATACATATGTTCCATTTAAGAGCTTTGATCTATTGGGCTTAGTCTATCCTTGACCTTACTAATGTGAGTATAGGAATAAGCTAAAGGGTTAATTAGTTAATTAATAATGACAGATTTAGTCATTAAGGATGAGTTGGAAGAAATGCTTAAATTATTATCTAAATTTCTTAAGGGTTATTCTAAATAATTCTTCCCTATTTTAGGTGATTAGAAGGCATTGCTATTCTCGAGAATCAAGGCAAGTACATGTACTCAGTATTACCATCATTGCATGCATTACACTTACACTTGTTATCGTGTCATCATTTTACTTGTTCTCGATTGATTACTTGCTTGCATTGTTCTCGTGTCGGATGGGGGACGTTCTAGAAACATGTGATGGGCTAATATTGGACAAACATTGCCTGATAGCATACTCCGTATGCCTGAGTCTATTTCGTGCGTGACTGATAGCATTGTCGTCAGACATGCCTGATTATTGCGTGTCTGATAGCATTGTCATTAGACATACCTGATTATTCATGACTGATAGCATATATATTTTATATGCCTGATTATATTAGTTCCCACATATTGATAACGTCCATTTGCACATGTACACATAGTTAGTGCATATTTATATTATATTCCATTGTTTTTCTGTTCAATTCTACTTGCTACATTGTACCATTCCATTGATCTTCCATGGTGAGTTTTATTGAGTTACATTGTACTTTGCTCTTTTCCTGACTGGATCGTTGATTACAGGTGAGATGGATCCTTAGATTGGCATGATTGGCATGATTGGCATTGGATCTCGCTTGACATCGAGACATTAGTTTCATGTATAGAGATTGATTGAGTGTATTTGATTATATGTCATTGTTGTATCATTTATATTTTACCGGCTTTGTACCCGGGCATTCATGTATAAGTTGTAATAATTATATAGTGGATAGCTGTGATGGTTAGTATAGATTCCGTGATTAGATGCTGTGATGAGATACTCTTGTATTTATATGACTAGACGGCTCACTACCGCTGTCAACGACAGTGTAGGCCGGACATGACCTCGACCCGTACCCGATTATCCGGGAGCGGGGCGTGACATGTTTTTGTGGTGGCCCATGCAGGTCTCTATCTAATGGTGCTTAGGATTAGAGTACCATTGGAAGCCTGCAGAATTAGGAAACTCATCACAGCGTAGGACCGTTATCATATTGCTTACTTTTCTGTCTTTTATATATATATTGTTAACACACACAGTACACCTACGAGTCACTGATGCTTATTCCCCTACAATTCCAAAGATGGACAAAGGAAGGAAGGAACCTCATCCGCGAGGCCGCACTCCGAGTGTAGCCCATTCCGAGAGAGGATCATCTGCCTTACCTATAGTAGACCCAGAGCGCTCTGGTACCTACGTGCCACCTGTCACGAGAGCTTCTTCACGACACTCCATTAGTTCCATGAGGGTCACCCATATGCATGAGCTAGTCCATGGGCTATTGGAGGCCCAGAGAGCCCAGACCCAGAGTTTGTTGGATGCTCAGAGGGAGCAGACTACTATTTTGTGGGAGGGTATTGAGAGACTAGTTAGCCCATTATTCCTACCACCACCACCTCCACTTCCCCAGACTACTACTACTGCTCCACCTACTACACCGACTACCATACCGACCCCATCATACATTCCACATCCACCATTCGCTCCACATCCATCACATATTCTACCTCCACCAACCACCCAGGCTCCTGTACACCCTACTGCCACCACTTTTGTTCAGCCTGAGCCTATTTCCTTCATTCCGCCTCCCATCCATACTCATGCTTCTTCCACTTATACCCCTACTACCTGTACTCCCCACCAGAGAGAGGGTTCTATCCTAGACTTTAAAAGGATGGCACCTAGAGTGTTCCTTGGGACCGAGGGTATACTCTACGCCGATGAGTGGCTAGAGGATATGGAGAGGGTGATGCGACTATCTAGGCTCCCGGAGGACCTCAAGGTGGAGGCAGCCGGCGTACAGATGCATGATCTAGCACGTACTTGGTTTAGGAGTGAGCCTCAGCTCGTAGTACCTGGATTGACTTGGGATCAGTTTGTGGAAATCTTCAAAGAGAAGTTTTTCCTGGCGGTAGCTAGAGAGGCTTTGGAGTGCCAGTTTCAGATTCTTGAGCAGGAGACTCGCTCGGTTGATGAGTACGTGGCATAGTTCAGACGACTTAGTCGATTTGCAGAGGGTAGAGCCAGATATCCAGTCGTGAGAGCCACGAGATTCAGGCAGGGTTTGTGCCATGAGCTTCGTTACCTAGTTACGGCTAACGGAGCGACTACTTATGCTGGGATGGTCGCCGTTGCTCAGAGATTGGAGATTGATCTGAGCCTCCGACTCAAGAGAGACCGTGACATTAGTGGAGGAGGTAGCCACCCGGGACCACCCAAACATCCCAATAACCATCAGACGAAGACCTTCACATTCCAGCCTTCTTAGGAGGCACAGCAGCAGCAGCAGCAACGACCAGTTCAGCAGCCTTGTGGATTTTGTCAGAAAATGGGCCATACCTGGCAGGTGTGTCGGAAGAGACTTGGACAGTGCCTCATCTGTGGTGCAGCTGATCATCAGGCTAGGGAGTGCACCATTACTCGTACAGCAGCAAGACCTTCGGGACTTCCACATACAGAGGGACGCGTCTACCTTATGACAGAGGAAGGAGCAGAGGCTATTCCGACTCCAGACGAGGATTAGAGACCGGAGACATTCTCGCATAGCTGGAGCAGATCGTGGGGCATCATCTCTTTTGATTCTTCTAGCATCTAGACTTTCCTTGTTGTTTCATATTCAAGACTTGTTTCTAAGTCTCTGTACTGTTTCATATTGGCCGTTTACCGTCTCTTAGTACCTAATAAAACTACTTGTTCACTTCCTGTCATGACTTTTGACTGTTAAAAATTCATTTGATTCTTCATAAATTCTTGGAAATTTCTGGATAAGGTTGAGATATATTCGATGACCTACTATGACGTGGCAGATGTGCACTGCAGTCAATTACCTGGATTATGGAAACTGAAAGTTTATTGCAGCCAGATGCACACTGGCGAGACATGGACTCTAAGTCAAAGTAATTACAGGTAATCATGGGCTCTCGAATATTATTGAGACTAAATCCTAAATTCATATTGTTTTCTGATATCGGATAAAGTTGACATAGTATTTTGGTAATGTATCATTATCGGGACCATGGAACCGAAGGTTCACTGCAGCCAGATGCATACTGGCGGGATAGAAACTGTAGGGAAAGTGACTCTAGATATGTATGATTATCGGATACTATTGAGACTATTATCCCTTGATCTTGTTTCATGACTATCACATTTTGTACCGCTTGAATCGTGCCAATTTGTTTTGATTATTCGTAATCGTACCTAATCGTGCCACCTGAAATTTCGAGGACGAAATTTTTCAAGGGGGAGAGATTTGTAACTCCACTTTTCTAATAATAATAAATTCAGTATTTCTCTATTTATTTTCTTGAAAAGTATCTTGAACTACTAATCTTCTATTAAGATTTTGATTCTTTAATAGTATGCTTAAATCCATACTTAAGGTTTATTTTCTAAAAACTAGAATTCCTATATTCAGGATTCTATCTTGGTTTCTAATTAATATTTGACTTGTTAATTAGGATTGAATATTTCCTAATCATTTATCATCTTTCATGTTAATTTTTATTTATTAATAGTTTCCCTAACTAGATATTTCTTACTAGTTTTCTTAAATAAATCCTTTAACCTTACTTTTCCAGCACAGCCCGGCCCAACTCTATAAGCCAGCCCAGCCCGGCCTGTTAACCCTTGGGCGCGGATCCGGGTCAAACCCACAGACCATTAACCCGTTAACCCGAACCCGCTAACTCAGTAGCCGTAGGTTTTAAAAACCAACATCACTCTTCATCCATTCATTTCCTTTTCCCTCCTCTGCTTCGCTGCTGAGAAGAAGAAGACGACGACGAGTCGACGACCACGGCGGAGTGAGTAGCAGCGCCGCGCGACTCCAGAAGCTTCCCGATCATCTCAACCACTAGTTCACCACCGTCCATTCCCTCCTGGCCGTCCATCTCTAACTAACCTCTAACCGTCGAGTCCATCTCCTCCGTTGCTTCATAACCGCCTCCCCGACGACGACCGTTCGATTGAAACCGCTCGAGCCCCTCGGCCTATATAAAGAGACCGCCCCCTCATTTTTCTTCATCACCATTCTTGGACGGCGAAGCCCTGTCGAATTGGTGACAGGATCCGCTTCTTCTTCTTCTTCTTCCTCCGTTTCTTCTCCTTCGAGCTCAGCCATGGCGGATTCACCACTGACCGCGTTTTCGTCCTCACGAGCTTCCAGCATGGCAGCCATGGCGAAGCTCGGCGTTGAGCTCTGTTAGAAGAAGCAAAGAGTCTTCCTCCCTCCGTTCGAGCTCTGCTCTCCGTCTCCATAGCAGTTATGGCCACGAGCTCGGGTGAGCCCATCCTCGTTTCTTCCTCTGTGAGCGTTCACTGATTGAACGGCTCGGGATCGTTCGACTGATCGATCGGCTCTGGTAAGTTCCTCTTCACTCCTTCTTCCTCTCATTGTTAAATTCTTGAGACATTCGAATTTTCTTCTTAATCTTGATTAAATGAAATTGGTACTCGGTGGATTCTTGGTTGATTTTTACAGTTTTGGATCGATCCAAATTATTTGGATTCAGAGATTGTTAGTAAGTTCTTGACATTCTTTTGTTTCTGGAATCCACATTGGTGAGATTTGGAATGATTCTTGCAATTTTCTCCAATTTTGGAGTTGAGAACATATTCAAATTGAACTCACAGTTGCTTCCTCTGTTTCCGCACATAACCTGTTCTATGAAATGCCAGAAAGAGACGCAGAGTTGCTGTGGGCTCGGGGACACCTGTATCGGACACGCTGGGAGTACGTCCTGTTCACTTCAAGCTGCAGGTATTCTTTTTACCCTTTCCTATTGGTTCATTTGATGGGTTATTATGTATCGATAAGATCGCGTGGTAGCAAGCAGCGATAGCTCTGTGTCCAGACTTTAGTTGTGTTCATGAGACTCAGCGGACACAAATCTTGTGTCTGTCGTGACACTGCTTTCCTCCTAAGCTTACACCTAGCCGTTAAGCTTGAGAATGGGTTAGGCTTAAGCTTGAGATGAGCTCGGCCATATAGGTTTGTTCGGCCAACAGTTAGGAATTCAAACTGTTCAGTAACCGTTGTGGGTGATAAGGATATAAAGGGATTGGCTATAGGATGTGCCAGCAATAAGGAAGGTTAAGTTTCAGTTAATCCAAGTCCAGTAGGCCAGATGCTTAGCTGTTGTGAAGTGAGCTAGTAATAGGAAGTTGGGCCTATACATATGTTCCATTTAAGAGCTTTGATCTATTGGGCTTAGTCTATCCTTGACCTTACTAATGTGAGTATAGGAATAAGCTAAAGGGTTAATTAGTTAATTAATAATGACAGATTTAGTCATTAAGGATGAGTTGGAAGAAATGCTTAAATTATTATCTAAATTTCTTAAGGGTTATTCTAAATAATTCTTCCCTATTTTAGGTGATTAGAAGGCATTGCTATTCTCGGGAATCAAGGCAAGTACATGTACTCAGTATTACCATCATTGCATGCATTACACTTACACTTGTTATCGTGTCATCATTTTACTTGTTCTCGATTGATTACTTGCTTGTATTGTTCTCGTGTCGGGTGGGGGACGTTCTAGAAACATGTGATGGGCTAATATTGGACAAACATTGCCTGATAGCATACTCCGTATGCCTGAGTCCATTTCGTGCGTGACTGATAGCATTGTCGTCAGACATGCCTGATTATTGCGTGACTGATAGCATTGTCATTAGACATGCCTGATTATTCGTGACTGATAGCATATATATTTTATATGCCTGATTATATTAGTTCCCATATGTTGATAACGTCCATTTGCACATGTACACATAGTTAGTGCATATTTATATTATATTCTATTATTTCTCTATTCAGTTCTACTTGCTATATTGTACCATTCCATTGATCTTCTATGGTGAGTTTTATTGAGTTACATTGTACTTTGCTCCTTTCCTGACTGGATCGTTGATTACAGGTGAGATGGATCCTTAGATTGGCATGATTGACATTGGAGCTCGCTTGACATCGAGACATTAGTTTCATGTATAGAGATTGATTGAGTGTATTTGATTATATGTCATTGTTGTATCATTTATATTTTACCGGCTTTGTACTCGGGCATTCATGTATAAGTTGTAATAATTATATAGTGGATGGCTGTGATGGTTAGTATAGATTCCGTGATTAGATGTTGTGATGAGATACTCTTGTATTTATATGACTAGACGGCTCACTACCGCTGTCAACGACAGTGTAGGCTGGGCATGACATCGACCCGTACCCGATTATCCGGGAGCGGGGCGTGACATATTCCCTCGGATACATCGGGTATATTGTGCTCATGTACTTATCATGTGCATCGTCTACTCTTTGTATTCGTATTTATTCATGTATACTCACGTGACATTCATGTACACTCATAATCATGTGAGCCTTCATGTATAACCCAGTGTTCATGTAGACTAGCTACCCATGCGACACACTACTTTCATGTGCAATAACATAACCTGGACAGATCCTTGTGTACTGATTGGGGCAGGGGGAGTATTTATTTGGTTATGTGATCTACACCATTATCATGTACAACTCCAAACTAGATTTAAGTCATGTATAACCTAAGCCTGTTTACATAACCAAACATGTGCTCTAAATCACGTAGTTAGTTCAGTTTTCTTATCTATATCATGTATATCTATTTCTACTATATCATGTTCTTCTTTTTTTACAGTCTCTCTACTATTTCTTTACAGCAGTTCATGTATATTATTCTATAACTTGTTTCATATTTCCTTTCATGTCATGATCTGTGTGAGAGATATGTATTCATTTCTGTCCTGACTGGACCCGTTAAAAATATTATAGATGATGAGGATTGCTGCAATACTTACTATGGAGCAGGCCTAGTTGACACAGGTGACCTGGACCCTCAGCAGGATCCAGTTGTCGCTGAGGACTTGCCATTAGCTTAGTCTAGACTTTCTTATTATCTAGTTCTTGAGACAATTGTGATTGTATTGAGATATTATTTAAGGAGTTTTGTACCGAGACTTATTATTTATATTTGTGACTCCCTCACTCTATTGAGATTATCTTATCATCGTTTCCATCTTAGTTTGTGATTGAGATTACTTATTATATTGTTCTCCATTAGGAGCATATTCTAGATCGTGTTAGATGTTGGACCTAGGACAGCATTCTACCACCGATACTGCGACATAGGCTGGACGTACCCACTTCTCGTGCCCTTACACTGGGTGCGGGTCGTGATACTAGTTCTCCAATTTACAGTTATTCAAATTTTCTTGTGGTATTCTGTTTTCGACTCCTTGCTTAAATCTTGATCGTGTTTTCGTATTAAGAAACCTTTTTATCTTTTCAACCCTTCCTATCTGTCACGACCCGCACCCGGTGTAAGGGCACGAGACGTGGGTACGTCCAACCTACGCCGCAGTGTCGACGGTAGAACGCTGTCCTAGGTCCAACATCTAATACAATCTAGAATATGCTCCAATTGGAGAATAATATATATATATATGGTACAACTCAATCACAATAACTAAGATGGAATAGAAGAAAGATAATCTCAACAGAGAGTCACAAAATGAATAATAATCCTGGTGCAAACCACACCATAATAAATCTCAATACAATCACAGAGTCTCATAACTAGATAGTAATATAAGTCTAATCTAACTCATGACAAGTCCTCAGCGACTACTAGATCCTTCTGAGGGTCCAAGTCACCTGTGTCAACTAGGCCTGCTCTATAGTAAGTGTCGCAGCAATCCTCATCATCTGTAATATTGTCAATGGTCCAGTCAGGACAGGAACGAATACATATCTCTTACACAGTTCATAACATGAAAGAAAATATGAAACAAGCTATAGAATAATATATATGAACTGCTGATAGAGAAATAGTAGAGAGACTGTAAAAAAGAAGAACATGATATAGTGGAAATAGATATACATGATATAGATAAGAAAACTGAGCTAACTACGTGATTCAGAGCACATGTTTGGTTATATAAACATGCTTATGTTATACATGACTTAAATCTAGTTTGGAGTTATACATGAAATGGTGTAGATAACATAACCAAATAAATACTCTCCCTGCCCCAATCAGTACACAAGGATCTGTCCAGGTTATGTTATTGCACATGAAAGTAGTGCGTCACATGGATAGCTAGTCCACATGCACACTGGGTTATACATGAAGGCTGACATGATCATGAGTGTACATGAATGTCACATGAGTATACATGAATAAGTACGAATACAATGAGTAGATGATGCACATGATAAAGTACATGAGCACAATATACCCGATGTATTCGAGGGGATAACATCGCATAAAGAGATCCATATAGTACTAATCCGTGATATATCGTGACAGCAACAAGTAAACTAGTCTATAACAAGTAAATACGTCCAAGCAAGAATGAAACGGTCAGAGAATGTACTCACCAGACAATTCGAGCAACTGATGAGGATGTGTAACTGAACTGGAGTAAGGTAAACCTATTTAAAGTAACCACAAGTCACAAAATGGTATAACATATCATAAGAAAGGGCTACAATGAAATTCTACATGCTTCTAAGTCCTTCTAGGTCAAAGTCAACCTTGGTCAACTCTGGTCAAAAAATTAGGTAATAATCCCACGGATCACTTCCCACAATCCAAAATATCATATATAAGTTAACACGTCAAAAAATATCGATTAAAATTCGAAGAATCAAAATATCACATTTCTATTCAAAATATTGGACCCGAAAAACCCAATTTTGACAATACAACTCAAATCACAAAATACACAACAATAAATCACAAAACTCGACAAACATGTTAGTCTCAACATACGTGACGTGCTCGGGCACTCACGGAGTCAAAACCGTGTTCGTGTCGTGTCCATAGAGTGCGTATCAGAAATTGATACCGCGTGTCGAAGAGGGTGTTCTCGCTCGATTGCACGTCACACGCACAATGAGAAGCCTCGTGCTCGTGCACACGGCTAGGTAGGGCCACAGGATAGGTCTACGACACATCGACATGACACGAAGTCGCAGCGACGCGACACAGCGGCTCGTACAATAGCGCGCGTGCGTACGTGCTCGTGCATACGGGTCGCCGCTCGTGGCTCGCACGTCGGGCCACGCCACGACTCGGGATCGAGTTCCTCGGTAGTCTAGGTATAGGGCTACGTGTTCCAACTCCTGGTATGGGTCCTCGACGTGCCGTGTTCGCGTACGAAGGCCGTGTCAGCGGCAAATTTCAGCCTGAGTGCAAAGTTCAACCGACCAGTGCACGTGCGATTTCTCCGCGCTCGCTCGACGAAACAACGTAAAATTTTATGGGCATGTGGACAGAGGTTGCCCCTACGTGCTCATAAAATTTCACGCAAGACGGAGCTCTGTTCGTCGAGTTATGATGCACAGACAGCAGGGCGTGCATGGGACCATGGACGGGATCTCGTGCGCGCGTGTCCGTGTCCGTTCGGATGCCAAAATCATGTCGATTTCCGAACCGTCTTCACGAAAGTTGTTACAAATCATATAAGGAAGGATTTCGTGAAAACATAATCGAAAATTAACACTTTTCAATTCTAAGTGGCATTTTGTCGAACACGTGCAATGTGAGACCGATACGTGTCCGATACCGCTATCAAACGAAACCAAAATCCTACGAAACTTCATACACAGATCAAGGGTACCTATATGGATGCAATAATAAAGAAAATTCAGGAGAAACAAAGGTAGATCAGGATTTACCTATTGAGAGTCAGAATCGAAATAAAAGGAATTCTCGAGCGCTTTGTCGGCCGATTTCTTCCGAGAAAATGCCTCCTCCTCCTTGCTATCAGTACTCCAGCAAGTCCTCCTCTTCCCAAAAAGTGCAATGGAATTTGTTTGTGGTGAAACGGACTCCGAATGAGAAATCTAGGGTTTTTGGAGAAAATGAAACTAGGGTTTTCTCTTTGGTGGCTATGTGTTTCTCTACACAATGAGAGGGGACTGCTTATGGCCGGCCATGGGTAGGGGGTTTTAGGTTTAGGGTTTGCACATGGGCCAAGCGCTCCATGAGTTGCTAAAAGGCCCATGTCAAAAGGCTAAAAAGGATTTAAGAGAAAATAGCTTTAAAATGAAATAAATGATTCTAAAATAAACAATAATTCTAATTTAAATTTTAAAAGGCCAATAATACTTCTAATTACATAATTAGGCTTCTGGTCAAGATTGACTAAGGTCAAACCACTTATATTACCAAAACACCAATTCAGCCACCAATCAAACCGTACAACAAGCAATTTAATTAATAAATTAATAAAATTCAAAGTAACGTACAATAACTAAAATATTCTTAGCCTAAAAATAGGTGATTAGCCAATCTAGTCATATGGTCGAGTCTCCTTGGTTATGGTTAGTCTCTAGGTCAAGCGGTCTCTAGGGTTAAGCTAGCAACAACCAAAATCACAATTCACCCATCTAAATAATACAAAATAAATAAAAAAAATCACCAAAAATCATAATATGATTTAAATATTATTATTAAATCATAAAAATTACAAAAGTTCAAAATTATCCTCATTTCAGAAAAGTGGTGGTTACAAGTCTACCCTCCTTAAAAATAATTTGTCCTCGAAATTAAGATGATCCTACTCCTTCTAGGTCAAATCTCCAACAATTCTTGTCTTAAGAAAACTTATCTAAATCATGCAGTTGGAAATATATCATACAGGGTCATGGTAGGTAATATCAGTCTGGGATCTCATCATATAGCCATTATAGTCATACTAGATCAAAAGTAGTCCTAAGGTATCAAATAATATGGTAGGGTACAATAATCATCAAGATAAGATAAGATATAGGTCAAGAAATCACCTCTACTAGGTTCGGTAGCTGGAACTCTCTCCTGGAGGTAGGCCTCGACTAGGGGCAGGTGTAGTAGGACAGTCTCGTATCATGTGTGCAGCTGACCCACAAAATATGCACAATCCTAGTCTTTTCCTACAGTCCTTCCATACGCGCCCAGGCTTCTTACATAAGGCACAGGAAGGCACTCGCTCAACTGGCCTCTACTGGACAAGAATCTAAACTGGATAGGCTGGTCTAGGCTGGAAGCCGGGGTACTCCTGAGGCTCTGGGTATATACTGCTCCTCGCCCTCTTGGGACTAGGCTCTCCCCTCGAATGCATGTAATCCCACAATAGTTGGATTCTGAGACTCTGTTCCCTCATAAGCTCAACCTGAAGTCTCTGTACCTCCTGTACATCCTGAAGAAGTCTGTAAATATGAGCCCCATCAGGATGGCATGGGGTACGACTCCAGGAGGCAAAGGGAGGCCCTCAGTCTCCGACTGAACTGCAGCCCTCTCCTGAAGGATAGGAGATGGGGGAATATTCTCCGATGAGGCTGCTAACACCTCCTGAGCAATAGAAGGGAGAAGTACAATCTCGATCTCATCCGAAATTGCAGCTGTGCACTGGAGACAGACTCTGGTCATGGGTGCCATTCTGGAAAAGATAAGAAAAACAATAAATCATCGGCTATAAGGCAGTCTAACATCCTATATGAAAACTGGTGATTATAAAAAAAATAACTAGAATTAACTATATAGGGTTACTATTTTAAAGATGATCAAAATCGAAAGCTTAAAGCACGACTGTCAATAACATTGAAATCCAATCACGATATATATATAAAAGTAAATTTAGTCTCGACACGATCTAAGTTGATCAATCTCTGGATAAATTAAGGTTTGAGCAAGATGGGGAACAAGGTCATCGAAGCCTGAGCACGAGCATCCAAGGATGGAGATCTAGGTCACAATTAAATTTAATTTAATTGAGTACGATCCAGGATATTAATATGATAAGAAAAGATGACCCAAGTCGATTGGTCGTGATCAAGGGAGTTAGGATTCAATGATATTGAAAAAAAATTTAAGAATAATTCAAAGATATGGAATAAGTCAATTTTCTCCTTTTGATAGGGGAAAACAGAAGACAAGGTTTCATAGGGAAGTCAAGTTAATCATATCTCTCAGATACTATCAAGCTTATCTAATCATCATTTGTCAATCATATCCTTATCTCATAAGTCCAAATATGAAAATCAACCTTTATATAACTACCACCAAGAGTTTATCCCCTTTTGTTATGAAGATTGGACCTTGTCATGATCATCATAGGCTCAATTCCTAAATTGTAAAACATCACTCATGAAGCATACCCTTTTATTTATTAGCACTCAATACTAACCACTTAATCATCTTGCAAATCCAAATTCTTCTACCTTGTCTTAAATTAGATCCGAAACCTCTAAATTAAGTTTTATGAAATCCTTAAACTTGTTCAAATTACTCTCCTCGTGTTATTCAATCTGAAACTACTAGGCCTTACAAAACTTATTCTCCATTAAAATCAACATTCATATTTTCTTCAACGTACACCCTCAATATTATTCTCCTTAAAATTTAAAATTTTCTCCAAAATAATCTCTATATTTTCTTTAACTCAAAAATCCTTGTGTTCTTTCTGTTCTTAGCCATTTTTTTGCAATATCTTATTCAATTTCGTATTGCCATCGAATACAGTTAAAATTTCTTCTCCATTACTAAGTCCCTATATTTAACATCATAGCCTTAAGGTAAATATCTCAAGATTCAATAACCAAAATTTATCCAAGTCCTCAACTATGTCGACCTCGAATATTCTCGTCGGCTAAGAAGTGCATCTATTATCTACATCCAAATATTTCTCTGTGTGTGGTCGATCCTAGAGTGATAATATAAATCTCTTGATTTTATTTTCACTTTTTACCATATCTCTATCTCAAAATTCTATATCAAGGACCAACATTTTATATTCCTACCTAGATTATCATGAGATAACAAATTACATCCTTTCTGAGCTAGATGATTTATGTCATTTCCTCGACCTTTCCAAGGTAAAAAGGTATGAAGATTCAAAGGTTTCAAAGTATAGATGACAGAATTAGATATGAGATGGGTGATTGATATAATTGGGGACAGAGTTAACTAAGATAAGGAAAAATGGAAATACAAAAAATAATGGCAAGAAAAAAATAATGATAAAACCTGTTCTTGCTCATCTATTCAAAGGAATGAACGAATTTTGAGATATAATCTGATTACCATACACGTCTTTCTGAAATCATGTTGCTAGAATTTTGCCACGCCAGTAAGCATAGCTGCAATAAACAATAGAGTCCGTAACTAAGGTATATATCCTATAATCATGTTATTTAGAATTCTTACCTCGCCAACCGGTATGGCTGCAAAAAAATCTAAATTCCATAACTAGGATAAGTATATCAAAATTAGGCTCTATGTCCTTGTCATGCTAGTCTGTATGACTGTGATAAATTCTAACCCCACAATAAAGTAGACATTTACCTTTCTCACTGTCCTTATCAAGTATGTTATCAGGTTATACCCTAAATTCCAAAATAATATATATATATATATATATATATATATATATATATATATATATATATATATATATATATATATATATATATATATATATATATACAAACTCAAAGTCAACAACTAACATCAAGATTCAAACTCAACAATGAATCCATCAAATCAAATTCAACAACAAGAAATAATTGGTGAATCAAATCAGGGAAAAAGATTTCAAATCGAAGTTAAAATAAGATTCTCAAGGGTCGTCCCAGGAATCTCTCAAGGAATCCTAACAGTGATTGAGTATCCTCTCGTTCTAACACTTTGCTTCCTATACTCTATAGCAGGCTCGTAGTAGTACAACTAAGTCGCGGTACTACCACGACATCGTACTAATACGAATTATGACCTGCATGGACCGGAGCGATGAGATTGTGTCTCCATAACCATCCTGAAGACAGATCAAAACAAGAAGAAAATACTGAGAAGGAAGCAAAAAAAATCAAAGAGGATAGTTTATTTATTCAAAGGAAAGCATTTAATCAACAAGAATTTAGATGGCAAGTATTGGATCAGAGTTTTCCTAATATGATTGAGTACCTCAAAACTATATCCTATATCCTACTGTAGGCTGTAATAATACTCTAGTTCGAGTGCCACTACAAAATCACACTAGTTATGATTGGAGGACCTACATGGGCCACCATTAAAACTTGTTACGACCCGCACCCGGTGTAAGGGCATAAGACGTGGGTACGTCCAGCCTACGCCGTAGTATCGGCGGTAGAACGCTGTCCTAGGTCCAACATCTAACATAATCTAGAATATGCTCCAATTGGATAATAATATATACGGTACAACTCAATCACAATAACTAAGATGGAATAGAAAAAAGATAATCTCAACAGAGAGTCACAAAATGAATAATAATCCTGGTGCAAACCACACCATAATAAATCTTAATACAATCACAGAGTCTCATAACTAGATAGTAATATAAGTCTAATCACTACACCAAAACAAGGAAATTGCAACACATCATTTTTTTAATTAGAAACGGTTATTACCGTGACAATCTTGTAACGGTAATAATCGTTACAATAATTGAACAAGTGTTACTAAAATTATAATTTTATAATTTTATTATTTTTATAAATTTTGTGACAGTAAACACCGTCACAAAGAATATAAAAAAATTAAAAAGTAAATCACATGTATTCCACGTGAGAAAGCAACAAAGTGTTACCATGGAAAAAATTCCCAATTCCCGCACTATATTTTCATTATTCCCTTTCCTTTCTCTCTTTCCCTCTCTCTCTCTTGCTTCTACTTGATGTCTTCCACGCCGCCTGCTATGACCGGCACTCCTCCATCACCGGCAAAGCAGCGAAGAGGCTGGATGACCTGCATTATCGGCAAAGCTGTAAAGGTACGTGCTTGTTTGATTTCAGTTTGTTTAGGGCTTAGTCTTCTTCTTCAGCACTGGGAATACACATCCAGTACCGACGCATCATGGGGAAGAAGAAGAACATGGGGCACCACGAAGTTGGGTCCCGCGGTAGGATGATCAATGCGTTGGTCGACTTGATGAGTGCCTCCTCGGCGAACCGACGGTAGAGCCGGTGCCGCGCTCGCCTCTCCCCTGACATCACAGACGAGGTCGACTTGTAGACAGTTAGTTCTTAAGATTCATAAAAATCTATTTTTTTCCTTAGTTTTTGAAGGGACCTAAATATAGGTGGGTCTTTTATTATACAGAGGAAGCATTCATCTACTCTCAAGCTGTTCGATGACCTAAATATAGGTGGTTCCTCGACTACGATAGGACTCTCTCCCCCATTGTTAACAAAGTAGACGAGCATACATGTTTGAAGCGGTTAGTTCTATTGCTTCTGGAGTCAATCAAACTTTAGTTCGGTTCATTCGAACACTAATGATGTGATTTTTGGAACAATGGCCAGATGTGCACCACAGTAAAGGCTGTTGTGAGCTACTTTCCGAAATTCAGGGACAAGGTACTAACTTTCTATCCAGTTCTAATTCTAAATTTGTGTGGTCATTTATTTTGTTTAGAGCATATAACTTTGTTCAAGCGGCTAGTTGTACTATATTGTCAGGATTTTACAATTAGCAATTTGGTCTATAATATCTAACTAATCACCTGAATAATTGGATTAGGCCTTATTATTGTCATACTAATATATAGTATTATATCTTGAGATGCTCAGTTCTTTCTCATATCTTCGCCTTGACCGCTGATTGTTTTTGTTCACATTTCTAGAGCCATTGTGTTGAGATCAATTTGTGGAAATTAACTTTAGAATATTGGTGTAGTTATGCGTCCTTCTATCCTAATATTTTGTCTTACAATTTTTGAGACCCTTTGTTGTCCAAATAGAACCCAGGATCTTAGGTTGAGAAAATCATATTACATTAGGATTTTCAGTAGTTGTTTTGACATTACCATAGCTAGCTTGACTGATAAATATTCGACTTCTCCTTTATCCATAGGGGGATATTTTTAGATTAATACGCTGAATTTCAAATTGTGACGTTGTTGTTCAACTTAGACAGTCACTGTATATGTCTTCTGAGACCAATAGTCTTACTTGGAGAATGAGTTAATCAAATTTAAGAAAATCTTTTAATGACTTGAACATAGTTCAGTCCCGTGTTTAAGTCAAATTTTAACCCGAGGGAGCTCAATCTGTTTGAAAGTAAAAGCTCACAAGAAAACATACTTTGTAAGTTTTAATTTGTTGGGACCTATTTCCAGTTAAAGATGTTTGTATTTTTATATATGTATTATCAATTTTGAGTAATTTTTTCTTTTCTTGATATAGAGGATTCTCTTGCGTTGTGTTCTTGTAATGTTCATATGGCAATGACTATGGGGACTTTCCCCATTCCATAGTCAACTCAGCATCCATGTTCTTTATTTTCCTTCTATGTGTGATGACCATCAAGAAATATGAAAAATCCTCATCGTTTTCCAATAGAATATGTGGTTTAACATTGGATAAAGGAATCCATTGGTAGCTTAATGTATCTAGATTCATGGTTGATAAAATAGGTTATGACATTTACACGACTGTGCAAACATGGTTGTTCTTGTCAGGTTGCTTTTTTCACAGTTTGTATCTACAAGGATATTCTCATTGTCTTTCTCACAGTATACTGGTGCAAGAATTAAGTGATAACCCTGAATTTTATAAAAATAATTGACTGATGATTTTAAGAATCTGAAATGCTTACATAAAAGGTGCGTGCTAATAGTAATAGCTGCTATACACATTTGAATTTAGCCTAAAATTGTCTTCAAATTTTCATTACTTCAACCAACCAACACGTCAAATTGTTTGTGCTTTCTCAGGTATGCCTACCAGATCATCTTACAAACCAGGGACATTTTACGCTCTATGCCTTCACTTGTTGATATTACAATTCTAAATGGCAGCAAGTTGATAGTTTGTGGTGATGTACATGGCAAGGAAGGTGTAAGAGTTTACAGTACTGTATGTTTTGTTCTTATTTTAATGGAATCAAATTATATTGATATCCTGATTAGAGAAGTCCTCCACTTGTAATACACTTTGTTATGTCTCAAGAAGATTTGAGACTGATAAAGTCTATCAGCATGTTTGTTTGCATATGACTAGGAAGTCTATCTTTTAGCTGATGTGATGGTCTTCTTACTGTTTTATATTTAAGTTGAGTCAGCTTCTTGTTAGCTTACTTTGTTTATGAAACTAAAAGTGTCTCTATTTAAACAATTGCTTTTATTTGATTTATTAAATATATTCAAACTCAATAGGCTTCTATCAGACAATAACCCATATACAATAGGAATTTTGTGGACGTGGATCCTTTTCATTGGAAGTCGCCTGCCATTATTTGCATTCAAGTGCATGTCTCCATTAGGCAATATCCTCTTTCATCGCTATACATCAGATTTTGATCTTGTCCTAATTATGATAGAAGGTTACTATCAAAATTGTGGTATGGAATAGTTCACCTTATCATCATCTTTTGCAACTTGCTATAACTTTGCAATATGTTACATCTGCAACAAGGTAACTGAACACATATATGCTACTTGAGTTTATGTGGCAAAAAGTTGCTTATTGATTTGAGAAAGCTGCATGCCTGTTGTTTGTAATATTGCCCATTAAATTTGTTCTTGCATTTACTGCCGTTACATTTAAGCAAAAAGTTATGTGGCAAAAAGTTGGTTATTAAATTTGTTCTTGCATTTACTGCAGTTATGTGGCAAAAAAGTTGCTTATTGATTTGAGAAATCTGGAATTGTGGGTTATATGCAAAAGTTTTGGACATAAGCAAAAACTTTATTCAAGAAATGCTAGCAAAATTTGGCTCCCTGAAACGTTTAAATGTAATTTTCATTAGCTTCCTTCTTCCAGTTTAGGCATGTTCGCTAAACTATACTTCAGGTATAGTGCAACATTAGTTACATGCTAGGTTGCATAGAAATAAACACGAATTAGTATATGGATTCAAAGTACAACATTCAAAAAATATTAGAATATTTTTTTACGGTACGAATATTGTTATATATACACGTGAAAACATATGATCAAGTATGTTTTAGAAGTACAGTCATATAATTGGCATTCACCCAACAAAATTTTTTATATGAGGTTTTGATTTTTTTTTCCCTGACTTTCCTATTTGTTCATTTTGGGGAAATTGATTTAATTTAGTTTAGCTGTTGGTTGAAGTAAAATCTTTGCTCTGCGAGAAGTTTCTTAGAAGTAGAGTTATATCATGGATGTCAAATTGTTTTAATGACTTTGTTTGATTTTTCTATCTGTTCATAGATTTAGGGAAATTGGTTTCTTAGCTTAGCTGTTAGACGAACACAAATTCTTAATTTTTGAGAAGTTGCTAAAAATTCTGAATAGTAGTAGAATCATATCGTTAATATTAGTTGATGCTAACAATTTTTTTATATGATTTTCTATTTGTCGTAAATTTGGGGAAATTGGTTCTTTAGTTTAGCCCATAGGTAAAACTCTTACTTATTTGAGAAATTGCTTATAGTTCTTACTCAGAAGTAGAATTGGGTCACTTGCATCAACATGATTTAGTTGATATCTGACATAAATTTTTGTATGCAGTTTGTCTTGCTTCCTGTTTCTTCTGTAGCAACAGTGTTGTATAATAAAGGTATAAATACTTGCATAAGGGATGAAGGATTTATAAGGGAGAGTTCATAGGAGGTTTTTCGGTTTCTTTTCAGGAAAGAAGAATGTACGGCGGCAATAGTGGCTTTCCTGTTTTCTTGGAAGAAAACCAATTCTATGATTCTAACGCATCTACCACCCAGCTCCAGTTATTTGGAAGCAGTGAGTGTGAGAATTTTGATAGAAAATTATGGCTCAGAGTCGTTTGATTCATTTATATTGTTATTCTCATTTACCGTTTGTTCATTTCATGTTTAACTGCCTTTATATAGTATTTGCGACTTCTGTTTTATATATATAAGCCGAGGACGATAATTGTTCCTGTTGCATCTTTATGCCATGCATGCGACTGAATTTGCTGTGGTACTGTAGAGTGTGTACACCTCGTGCCTAGACTTTATGGACACAGGGCCTGCCTTATTGTTGATGTTTTATTAAATAGGATAGCAATTTTGATTATTCTGTTACAACTTTATTCATGTATCATATATGAGTTTGTCGACCTTCCCAATTTGGGATTAGTGCGTGTTCTACTCAAGCCTCTCTTGTAACTTGTTTAGTTAATTGCTACTCATCGTTATCCATTTCAAGTCCACATTGTTTTAAAAATCAACATATAGTAACATATGCTTTTGCATGGAAGTATCTCATCTAGTACAAACATTGTTGATGGCACAACAACTGTCCCAACTGCAAAATGTCTCTTCATATGTTGTAACTCGTTCTGTGACCAATTTTACCATTGCACTAGTTTAAGTAGCTCAGCCACTTTACCTGCTTAGGTTGCACTAAGTGAACATGAATCTAACAGGCTAACAGAACATCCAAAGTGTACATCGTTAAAGAAACTCATGCTGCAACATCTATTGCTATAATCTGATCTTAAACGTTAATAAAATTATATTCTAGATAAGATCCTTACTTGTTTTCTAGTATTCTTACTAAGTTCTACTTTGCCTTTGTAGTATGCTGAAGCTATCTCATTATGTAGATCGTTTTCTAGAGTGCTTTATTAAATAGCTTTCTCTATTGTGTAGAAACTGTTCCTGGATAGAACTGACATCTCAAATGGGAGGATTAGCTGGAAAGGACTGTCAAATATGAATTCTTTAGCGATCCTATCGCTGAACAAAAATAAGTAAGTACTATTCTTGTTCAAATAACTGTTGTTAGCTCTCCGTGATGGAATATGGTCAGTAATTTATTTCTAGTAGACAATTCCTGAAAATTTGGGTCAAGGGCTTTGTTTGTGTAGACAATTCTATATTCAGGATGATAAATGCACAGACGAGGTATGCGGCTATGCCTTTGTAGAGAATCTTTTAGACAATATAAAGGAGAAGACATCTTACACAAGAAGTAGGATTAGCTGGCATGTGGGCCCATGAGTTTATAAGCATCTATCTGGTTCTAGTAGCTTTATCTGGTTCTTGTAGCTTTATCTGGTTCTAGGTGAGTTAGGCAAACATCTTATTCTGCCAGACCAGTGGCGAGCTCAAGTATTTTCTCGTTAAATGGGCCAAAGTTAGGGCGTCTAGTTAAAGATGTATGTACATGTGTTATAGTCTTTTGGTTGATTTAGGACTGAATCGAGCTTATGATTATGGTTGATTGAGGCTGGATAAAATTCAAACATTTGCTCAACATGTAGCTGGCAAATTCACACTTGTACTCCTTACTTGACCATTATTGTTTTTATGTATTAGGAAGATAACCAAATGCTGACATGTGATGTAGGTAATTCATCGCAATAAATGTTATTCTACTTAGGATGGAATTAAGCTGGAATTGAGACCGAATGAATTAGAGAACTCAACTTATTGAAGATTAAAGTTTGAGTTGGAGGAGAACTGAACTGAAGCTGGATTAGTTATTGTCTTGAAGATCAAGTTGAAGGAGAATCAGTTTTTCAGGTATTATCAACCAAATTGGAACGATGATTTATATTTTCATTTTATTATATGTATGCATGCTTTGTTTTTTCAATTTAGAATCAAACTATACAATGTTTTTGATACTCAGGTAACCTCCTTTGATTATTCCTTGATGAAATAATAGTCTATCAATCAAAACTGAAAATTGATAGTATTTTTGATATATAGTGAATTCGGCTCACACCGGGAACTCCAAGGCGAGCTGCATTGCCTTCTGCCTCAAGTTAGTAGATTAGTGGCGCAGTAGGGGCCTCCATTGTTGCAATGCTGATGGTGGTGTTGTCTGCTACTTTTTTGCGAGGCATCATGTCAGCGTGCTCATCATAAAAAATTCAAGAGTAGTTAGTCTATTTATGACAGATGAATGTTTCTTTCTTTTAATTTTGTTTTGATAAGATAATTTATGTTCATCTTGAGGGTTAGATCTTGTAACGTTATGTGTTGTATTTAACTTTTGTAATATGAATTTGAATTTATGTGCTAATGTGCATAATTGATATAAGAGTTCATCTTTGAATATATATATTGCTTTGAAGCTCCTTGAATGGTTCTTTGCAGTTATATGAAAATTATATTTTTTTCTATAAAAAAGATATCGATAACGGTTATACTCGTTACAAAAGTGAAAAAAGTAACAAAATAACATTTTTTTATAACGGCAATAACTGTTACGAAGATAAATTTAGTAACAGTTATAAGCTTGATTAATTATACTTTCCTCGCGGTTATTACTGTTAAAAAATATAATTTTCTCACGGTTATTACTATGACAAAAAATAAAATTCATCACGGTTATTACCGTTACAAAATATTTACCATGCCCAAATCGTAACGGTTATTACCGTGATGAAAAATATTTATAACGGTAATAACCGTTGGCAATCGTCTATTATGGTGTAGTGAATCTAACTCATGGCAAGTCCTCAGCGACTACTAGATCCTGCTGAGGGTCCAGGTCACCTGTGTCAACTAGGCCTGCTCCATAGTAAGTGTCTCAGCAATCCTCATCATCTGTAATATTGTCAACGGTCCAGTCAGGACAGGAACGAATATATATCTCTCATACAGTTCATAACATAAAAGGAAATATGAAACAAGCTATAGAATAATATACATGAACAACTGATAGAGAAATAGTAGAGAGACTGTAAAAAGAAGAACATGATATAGTGGAAATAGATATACATGATATAGATAAGAAAACTGAGCTAACTACGTGATTCAGAGTACATGTTTGGTTATGTAAACAGGCTTAGGTTATACATGACTTAAATCTAGTTTGGAGTTATACATGAAATGGTGTAGATCATATAACTAAATAAATACTCCCCCTGCCCCAATCAGTACACAAGGATCTGTCCAGGTTATGTCATTGCACATGAAAGTAGTGCATCACATGGATAGCTAGTCCACATGCATACTGGGTTATACATGAAGGCTGACATGATCATGAGTGTACATGAATGTCACATGAGTATACATAAATAAGTACAAATACAATGAGTAGACGATGCACATGATAAAGTACATTAGCACAATATACCCGATGTATCCGAGGGGATAACATCGCATGAAGAGATCCATATAGTACTAATCCATGATATATCGTGACAGCAACAAGTAAACTAGTCTATAACAAGTAAATACGTCTAAGCAAGAATAAAACAGTCAGAGAATGTACTCCCCTGACAATCCGAGCTACTAATGAGGATGTGTAACTGAACTGGAGTGGGGTAAACCTATTTAAAGTAACCACAAGTCACAACATGGTATAACATATCATAAGAAAGGGCTACAATAAAATTCTATATGCTTCTAAGTCCTTCTAGATCGAAGTCAACCTTGGTCAACTCTGGTCAAACTTGGTCAACTCTGGTCAAATCTGGTCAACTATAAGTCAAATAGTCCGTTTACTAATTTTTAGGTCATACTCAAGTTTTCAAGTCATTCGGAGTTCGTTTGAGTCAATTTGGATCAAGTTTGACCCAAAGTTGACTTTTGTCAACTTGGTCAACTTGTTGGTCAACTCGACTAAACTAAGCTCATTGGGTCTATTATAATCTGTCCCAATACTCTATGGTTACATTCATAATCAATCCACATACATATAGATATATTCACATTCATTAAGGTTATATATTCATTAAGGTTATATATATATATATATATATATATATATATATATATATATATATATAAAATATATATATATATATATATATATATATATATATTTTATATATATATATATATATATATATATATATATATATATATATAAATATATATATATATATATATATATATATATATATATATATATATATATATATAAGTTTGCCATTAAAATTCTTTTATTGTAAATTTTAATACAAACAGAATAGTGTTACAATATAGGACTTAGATGTAGTCCTAGGAGTACACTTTTGTTTATCTGGGTCCCTTGTGCCGATGGAGTGAGTGGTAATGCGTTGACTCCGTTGACGATCTGACGACGGTTATCGGTTCTCTGAAGGTCTGGATTGCTCTAGGTGCTAGAGCTTGCTGAGAGGAGGAAGACGTTGAGTGTCTGTATCTGCCTCTCTGGTAGTGTGTTCGTTCGTTTTTTCGTTCGTGGGTGAGAAGGAAATGATCCCTCTATTTATAGCTTTGTAGGCTGGCTGCTCATGCGCGCATATGTAGGGTACGCCTGGACGCGGGGACGCCATGTGGTGATTACTGATGGAGGCGTATGGACACTGTGCCCTGATTGAGGGGTTGAATTCTTCATACTGCTGTTGTGAGCTGGCACGTAGCAGGGAAGAAGATCTTTCTGTTGCTGAGATCTTGGGTAAATCGAGTCAAAGGACACGTGTCATCGGCCCATGGCTCGGAGATCTCGGATTTGGTAGGGAATGATCTGGTAGGATGCGCCTAGGATTGGGCGCATGAGGATGCTTTGGCTCGTAACCTTTAGGAGTCACGAACCATTCAAGGCGCATGGCTTTTGAGGCACATGCGAAGCTTCAGTAGTGACTTTACTTCTGTCTTTTGGGATCAGAGAGATCTGGGACGCATGGCTTTTGAGGTGCATGCAGAGCTTCAGTAGTGACTTTACTTCTGTCTTTAGGGATCAGAGAGAAAGTCTGAGACGCGTGGCTTTTGAGGCGCATGCAGAGCTTTGGGTGCATGGCCGCGGAGGCGCATGCGAGTGGTTTGGGCAGCCACGTGGCTCGTAATCGCCGAAGGAAAGTAATGATGATGCTGACGTTGGCGACTCTTTATTTTCTGAAAAAGCTGTCAACTGTTCAGTCTTCGAGAAGCGTGCTGCCAACTCTGTCAGACTTCAGCATTTAATGTTCTTTGACAGGTGATGGACTGTTGGAGTGGTCGCATCGATCGGCGTCCTACTAGGCGCATGGAGCACATGGGGGCACATCCCTGTGAAGCGCTTGGTGCTGAAGGGTGCGTCTGTGTGATGCGCTTTGATGTTTGAAGGGCGCGTCTGTGTGATGAGCTGTCTAACCGGTGCATCCGCTTCGTGACACGTCTTTACTGGTGCGACTGTTACGTTCTTCAGTGCTTTAAATAGCCGTTTTGACTGGCTGAATTCGAAGCGTCTGGTTCATCTATTTAATGCAAATTCATTGTATAGAATTCGAAGAGCCATCCACTTGGCGCATGGGTTTGATTTGCTCGGCCTATAAATAGTGGCATGGAGAGAGTTTGCTTCTCGTTCTCTCATATTTTTCCGACATAAACTTGTTTACTCGGATGCATTATGTTGATGAGATGCTCCCGAGGGTGAAGATGCAACGCAATGTCTTCATTGATGCACTTGAAGGTGACTGTTACATCCAAAAGTCAGAGTCGAGGGCTTCTGAGGCAGGCAGAAGGTGCCTGTTGCATCCAAAGATAGGGATGCACAAGCCTCATCTCCGTCATGTGGGAAGAGCTGTAGATCGAAATTGCGGTGCTACAGCTTTGGGGGCTCTTTCTTCCTTCAAAGTGGGTGTCGCCCACTCTGGTTGTGTTGAAAGCTGCTCTTTTAGCCGCGGTTTCGATTACGGTCTTCCTTCGCCTTTGGAGGCTCTTTTGAAACCTCTTTTGGCCACAGGTTGGCTTGCGGTGCTCTTCTCTTCCTCGGTTTGGGGAGCTCTTCCTCCAGCTAGAGGGTTGATTGCCACCCTCGTTCTGCTTAACAGATGCTCCATTAGTCGAAACATTTAGACGGCGGTGAGCCTGGCTGGAAGGACGGCACATAACTGGACTGCTGAAGGGATGCACATAACTGAGCTGCTGAAAGGATGCGCCCTGCTGAGGGCGTATGGTGGGATACGCCTGACTGAGGGCGCATGGTGATCGCTGTGCCTGGCTGCAGACTTAGGATCTTTTCTTTTTGTAGAAGTTCTCCTTTGTATAACCTTTTCTAGACATGTAATAGACTTTTATATGTAATAAAAAGTCCTCTTTCAATGTCTATATTTGTTGTCTTTGCTGTGTGAAGTACTTTGTCCGAGCTCTGGTGCATGTAGGGTTTGGCGCATAGGATTTCTGGTCCTGAAATTCCATGCTTCTACAAGACCCCCTTCAAAGTTTTCAAAACTTTTAGACAAGTTTTGGAATACTTTGAATAAGAAGCATGGCGGTCGAGGCGCATGACTATTGGGGCGCATGTCTGTTCTGGTGCATCCGCACATCAGTGATGGGGCGCATACTCCGCTCAGTTAATGCAAATAATAACGCCTCGATAACCAAGAGAGATTAATGATGAATTTTTGGTTTTATTTGCGGTTATCTCTTCACAGAACCCGAGGCGACAGCTGAGGTCACCCTTCATCGGTTCACGCGTGCGACCATGCCTATAAATAGGCGTGAGATGGAGAGAGAGAGAGTTCTTCCTCTCCTTGCCTTTGCTTTTAGAGTTCTTCTTCACAAAAACCCTAGCTTTCTCCTTTTAAGGAATGGCTCCCAAAACTCCTCACGGCGGTGCTGGCAAGGGAAAGGAGCCGACGAAGTTTGTCGAAGAGGATGCTCCTGTCACCATTGTGACTCCGGCCGACGTTCGACCCGCAGTGACGGGTGGGTGTCGTCTCTTCCACTATTTTTTTTGTTCAGACGAGCTTTGGATCATACGGCGTGCCCTAACTCTTCTGATGCCGACGCGCATGGACTTCTGTCCTGATGATACGCCGAGTTTTATCCTGCCGACGTGCATGGGTTTAGGCCTTTATTATGCATCGAGGTTTAACTGCTGACGCGCATGGGTTTAAGCCCTGAAGATGCGCCGAAGCCTCACTGCTGATGCGCATGGATTTACACCATGATGATGCGCTGAAGCTTCACTACTGATGCGCATGGGTTTATACCCTGATGATGCGCTGAAGCTGAGGCGCACGGGTTTTCATCCTGATGATGTGCCAGGTTGAGGCGCACGGGTTTTCACCCTGATGATGCGCCAGGTTGCTTGACACACTTTGTCTTCTTACAGCTTTTTGCCTGACTTTTGTTTTTGTTGTGTCAGTGTTGATGACAATCCCTTTGCTGAATGAAGTCCTTCTGGATGCTTCTCTTTGTCAAATGGGAGTTGATTTTGACGAGGCGGTTATCAACCCTGCGAAGGATGCTATCTTACAGGATCAACCTCCTGAGAGAATGCTGCAGATCCGGAATCAGTCGCCTATTTTCCTCCAGAGTATGATGGAGAGTGGTAAGCTGAAATTTGCTGAATCCGAGGATGTAACTTTCTTAAAACCTGCCTTTTTGTTCGGTGACCGACTGATCTCTTCCGAGGCAAAGGTACTGAAGATCAAAGAAGACTGGTTTTTCTCTGCAAAAGACACGGTTCTGTACATGCGACAACTTGACCGCCAGTTGCCGCTGACGGCCTTCTACCGTTTAGCTTCCAAGAGAAGGATGCCCTGGAAACTTACTCCTTCTCAAGGAGGGGCATTGGGAGGTACTCTTTTAATTGATGTTATCTCAAATCAGAGGGATACCATGGCCGCTTCGCGAGCCGGTCCCTCATTTAGTTGCCGAACTTTGCATCTTGGGAGCCTCTATAGTGAGGTCCCTAGTGACACTTTTGCCTTCAGTGCTTCGACCTTTGCAAATCGGATGCTGACATCGAGGGTCATGTATCCGAAAGGTGGCTTTAGGGTTGAAGGTTGGTGTCACCACATGCCGAAGTGGGACGAGTTGACCATTTGGGTGCTTTCGAAGTTCAAGGCTGAGCTTAAGAAGATTGGGCTGACGGCCGCTATCCATGCCACGTAGGCTGGCGTGGATCTCAATAAGCCTATATTTCTTGCACTCTTGGAATTGTTCAATGCCCAGACTGGCACCTTCTTTACTCCGGTGGGGGAGTTGGGGTTGGCTCTCCCTGAGATGTACGAAGTGTTCAAGCTTCCTTGGGGCTCGGAACCGTACGAGGAATATTTCCCATCGAATGAAGAGATCCTTGTTTTGGAAAATAAGGACCCGGAGATGATGGTTGTTTTCAAAGAGGTGGCGAGCCATCATTATCTGATGCAACGGAAGGACAAAGGCAGGACTCAGCCTCATGTGACTGCTTGGAGGGATTACGTCTTCAAGCAGGATCTGGCGGATTCCTCGAAGATCCGATTTACGACTCCGCAAGGGCTGAAACCCGCGAAAGTAACTTCCGAGATGAGCCGGCTAGATGAGAGGGCCCCCCGTTCAAATGAGAGTTGCGAGAATGCGTATAGCTGCTTCTGGCACTGTGCGCACCGGATGTCGTCTAAGGCGGTGTTAACGGCATACTTGATGATATGGCTCCGGGATTGTGTGTTTGCGGAAGGATCTGGTGCTGTGGAGAGGGTACACCGGAACCTCATTTTGCCCGTCGTGAAATTGGTCTTTGGTCATCCTCTGGCTCTTCTCCCCGTGATGGTGTGTAACCTGTTGCGGGGTTTGAGGACCTTTGCTGATGATGTGATCCATGGGAGAGGTAGAAACGATAATTTCTTCCGGGCCGAACTACCATTCCATTATCTTATGGGGTGGTTGATTCTGCATCATTCGAACGTGATGAATCCAGGTCCGGAGGAGGATCATGTTGAAGGTGATGCTTTTATCCGCCGCTTCTACAAGAGGAAGTGGTTACACACTAGCGTCCCCGTTTGCAGGAGAGTTTTGTCCTACCTTCAGGGGTGGGAGATTGTCAAGATCGACCCCATCTTTAAAGATTTTGAGGCTGACCAAGATTTAGACGACTCAGGTGAAGATGCGATTACTCTGCCGAAATAGGGTTTTCGTTGGTTATAAAGTATTCGGCCTTCTCACTTGGTCTACCGCAACCAAAATAGGTGTTATCTGGAGCCATATCTGCCCAGCCGGTTCGCTCGCCAGTTTGGCTATACCCAGCTAATGTTACGGAATCCCAGTAACAGTCTGGGGTTCATCGAGAGTTTTCTGGATGGAGCCCGGGGCTGGTAATATTACAATGCCGGGTGCACTGGTGTTCATTTTACTACGCCAGTTCGCAACCCTCGGCCACAGATCCTGTATTCGGCAGCTAAACTATATTACGCCATGAATACTGTGTCTTCTGGTTATAATAGGGAGACCAGTTTCATCATTGGAACTCAGCTGGAGGCCACGGCGAATATGTTGATAGCGGCTCGGTCATATCGTCCACCAGAATTGGCAGGATATCGGGCTACTGCTGCAGCATCAGTAAGAGATCCCTATGTTGGGAAGAGACGGGCAGACGCAGAAGCCGGTTCGTTTGTACTAAAAAGATCAAGAAAAACGACGACTCCAAAGGCTATGGGAGTGCCGTCTGTAATGCCAGTGGAATCTGTTCCTGCTGAGGTAAAAGAGCCCTCCGTAATTTTGGCTCATCTTATCATTTTGGTGACCCGTGCTTTTCTTCTTGTAGGGTTCGTCGAAGAAGAGGACCCGTATTTCGAAATCGGGTGTCAATAAATCGAAGAAGGTGGCAAGCTCTTCTGACGAGCGCATTCCTCCGATGGTAATGTCCCCAATGGAGGAGAATCCTGAAGATGTTCCTGCGGAGGTTCCACTATCTCTAGACTTTGTCGGAAGAGCCGCGGAGGTTGCAACAACTTCTGGAATTGTACAAGCTGCCGTGGGGGCCTTGGACGTTGAGGGTCCAGCGGCCACGGGGCTTCGCGATGATGAAGTAGAGTGGAGTTCAACGTCTTCAGATGACGTCGCTCCAGAGTTACAAGAGTCTGATGCGGGGGCAACAGATGTGGTTGGAACGGAGGAGAGGGTTGATTCCCCTCTTTGTCATGACGAGGGAAGGTCGGCTGCGGCATTGTCGAGCCCTACCCCAGACTTAGCAGCAGAAGCTGAGTTGGCTACCGATCAGGAGGTAGCGACAGATCCTGTCCCTGTAGAGGGATTTGGTGAGGAAAGTAAGACTCGGCTGCTGGTCCTGACTTCAGGGGTGAGTCAGGAGACAAGTGTTAATCTCCCCGTTCTGCCAGAGGAGGTACTGGCTGCTGATAGCACATTGGGGGTTGGTGAGGTGGCCACTAACGTCGGTAGTTCTTCCGAGATTGAGAGGGGTAAGGGTGTGATGGAACCCTCCGTTGCTCCTTCTACTTGGGGTACTATCTCGATGCATGTCTCGGCTTCTTCTGTTTCTTTGGCTCCTCGGGCTAGTAATCAAGCCCCTATTGATGAAGAGCCTGCTGATACCGAGGGTCCAGCCTTGCGGATTGAGGCAGACGGGCCTTCTTGCGGTCCGTCTGCTAAAGCAGCTCCTCCGACTCCTGCTATGATGCCGCAGGTGCTGGCGGATGCAGATGAATACGTGAAATTCATCATCGAGGCTGTGTATAAAATACTGCAGAGGGGTGTATCGGCCGTTATAGATGCCAATGGAAGTTTTGTGACGGCAAGAACTCTGGCAATGCCTCATATCAACCTAATCTGCCTTCATCAGGGCCATGATCATATGGTCGACATTCTAGAAGCCTCAGTGGTCGAGTTGGACCAGCGGCTTCCCGAATTGTAGAGCATCCAGCGAAACGACCTCTCCATCCTGATAGATGCGGAGAAGGAGAAGCTGATCGCCGAGACTGAGTCTTCTTACCAGGCCACTATGAGTGTCTGGGAACGCGAAATGGCTGAGATTGAAGCTGCAGTGGAGCAGTTTTCTCAGTCTACACGGGAGACGGTGGAGGCGCGAGCTGCGTTGGACGCTAGTATCGCGGAGATTGACGCCCATATCCGCCGCCTTGAGGACCAGCGGGCCCGATTCCTTTTAGACGCCGAACGTGTCCAGGCTGAACACGTAGCATTCAAGAAGGAGGAGGCAGCTTTTACCCATCGGGCTCTTGCCCTGGCTCTGCAGCGGCAGCAGCTGGATGAGAAACATGAGAATGATACTTCTCCTGAGGCTATTGAAGCGATGCGTCAAGAGACTGAACGTCGAGTCTTGGCGACTGTAGAGACTCGGGCGGCAGATTTGAGGCGTCGAATTGAAGAGTTTTCAGCCAACCCTGGGGATGTTTAGGGCTTGTAGTCTCTTCTTTTTGTGTATTTACAACTCTTGCTGGGGATGGTGTAGTCCTTTACTCTCCTTTTTTTAGAAAATAAAGAAGTACACAATTTACTGTGATGTGTTCATTTTTGCTTGTCATGAACTTTGATGATTTATGCAGACCTATTATCTTTTATGCACCTTGGTTTTTAGGTACAGATAATAAGTTTGAAAGAACCAACATGTTTGCTCAGATGTAGTATAGACGTGGCAAATATGGGATTCAAAATGTTAGAATCTTCCCACTCAGAGGTGTTATGGACGTGGTAGGAATGACTTTAGAGGATACACGGAACTACTCGGAGGTAATGTGGACGTGAAAGTTCTGTAATTAATGTACGGCAACGCAGGGGTTATCTGTACGGGATGTTTATTCAGAGGTAATATAGACGTGGTAAACATGATGGGTAGCATAGTCTTATGGGATGTAAGATTCTGCTTTGTAGGGTGTAGAGGGACAACTCAAAGGTGACGTGGACGTGGTTGTCCTTCTACTGGAGGATGCTACGGAACAGCTGGGTTCCGGAAGTATATGATTTTATGGAAGGGAATTGTCTGTAAGCCATGATGATTGGATCCACAGATCCCCTGGTGGAAGCACATGTCTGAAAGATGTCAAGAGTAATACTTCTTTAGGAACTTGCCGTTGATGGGCATCATGAACAAGTCCCCATTAGGTTTGGCGAGGCGGTAAGCACCGTTTGAGTATACCGTCTCTATGATGAAAGGTCCTTCCCACTTGGGCTCGAACTTTTCTGGTATTTTGTGAGTCAACACCATCGGCCTCCTGACTGCCAGAACCAGGTCGCCTACTTGAAAAGTCCTCTGCTTGACCTTTTTGTTGAAAGCCTGTGATATACGGGCTCGATAAAGTTTGATACGTTGTTGAGCTAGGAGACGCTTTTCGTCAAGTGCCTCGAGTTCCCGCAGACGACGACGTTGATTGTCCTCTTCTGTGAGTTGGTTTATGATTGCTACACGGAGAGAGGGTATCTGGATCTCGAGAGGTAGTACCGCTTCGCTCCCGTAGACCAGGGAGAATGGTGTGTTGCCCGTCGGGGTCCGTACCGTTGTACGGTAGGCCCAAAGGCATTCGTCGAGCTTTTCGTCCCAGTCGTGCTTGTTGGATGACACGACCTTT
Organism: Iris pallida; assembly: GCA_029216955.1. Classification (NCBI taxonomy): domain Eukaryota; kingdom Viridiplantae; phylum Streptophyta; class Magnoliopsida; order Asparagales; family Iridaceae; genus Iris; species Iris pallida. The sequence goes on along the minus strand of JANAVB010000399.1, from coordinate 864,436 downwards.
TTGAGTAGCCTGACGATAGTCTTATTGAACGCCTCGGCCAATCCGTTTGCTGCCAGATTGTAGGCAGATGATGCCACATTTTGAATATGATTCTTGTCACAGAATCTGTTGAAAACATGGATGATGAGCTGAGGACCATTATCGTGGATGATCCTCCGGGGTACTCCGAAACGGTAGATGACGTGGTGTTTGATGAAGCTGATCACCCTGGAGCTTTTCACTTCTGCCAGTGGAACTGCTTCTGCCCATTTAGAGAAGTAGTCAGTGATGGCTAGGATAAAGCGGTGTCCTCTCGATGAAGGAGGGGTGATTGGTCCCACAATGTCCTTGCCCCAAGCTTCGAAGGGCCAGGAGGTGACTGTAGGATGTAGTGGTTCTGACGGTGTATGAATGAAGTCTGCGTGAAGCTGGCACGCATGGCACTTCTTAGCACATTCAACAGCGTCAGCAGCCATGGTTGGCCAGTAGTAGCCCATGCGTCGCAGTCGGTCCTGCAACTTAGGGCCAGGTTGATGAGCCCCGCAGGTTCCATCGTGAGCTTCTCGAAGGGCTTCGGCTGCTTCTTCGTTGGACAAACATTGAAGGAGAAGTCCATCGTAGGAGCGTCGATACAGCATTTTAGTAGCTGTATCATTGTAAAATCGAAGGGAGCGCCTTCTGACTGAGACGGCTTCTTTCGGGTCCTCTGGGAGAATTCCGTAGACAGCAAAGTCGATGAACGGGAATCTCCAGTCTCGGACATTAACACCGGCACTGGTTGACATGGCATGGGCCACTCGTGAGCACAGGTTACTTTTAGGATAGACCAAGTCTCGACCCACCACTGTGACATAGTGTTGAGTCCTGAGGGGTGCTGCCAATGAGGCTGCGAGGCCAGCCATAGCATCAGCCTCCAGATTTTGTAGACAAGGTACGTGTTCGATGAAGAACTCGGTGAAGGTTGAAGTGATATTCAATGCAACTTTATGGTAGGGGATCAGATCTTTATGGCAAACCTCGTATTGCCCTCTGACCTGGTTAACGACGAGTTTCGAGTCGCCGTAGGCTTCCAGATGATTCACCCCCAGCTGTTGCGCCAGCTGGAGTCCCATAATGAGCGCGTTGTACTCAGCAACATTGTTGGAGCACGGATTTAAAACGAAGTAAGCACGCTGGATGACCAGCTGATCGGGGGAGACTAATACCACCCCCACTCCAGTGATGATTTGGCCTTTGGGGCCTGTTCTTGAAGCACCATCAAAAAACATCCGCCAGACGGAGCCTTCTTCGGTGACGTTTGATTCTTGGACTTCATCTGGGATGTCTTCTAGTCTTGAGGACTCTGGGATGGGGTGTGCAGCTAAAAAGTCGGCCAGAGCTTGACCCTTAACAGCTTTTTGTGGAACGAATACCATGTTGTTTGGCGTTAGCAAGATCGCCCATGTGGCAAGCTGGGAGTTTAATGATCCTGGCTTCGTCATGAGGACTCTGAGCGGATTGACTCGAGAAATAACATGAATTGTCTTCCTCGAGACATAATGACGAGTCTTTTGGATGGCAAATACCAAAGCCAAGCACTCCTTTTCAACGGAGTTGTACCGGTGTTCGGCCCCGATCAGAGTTCGACTGAGGTAGTAGATTGCTTGCTCATAGCCTGTATCGCTATTCTGAGCTAGCAGAGCACCGAGGGAATGATCCATGGCACGGACGTAGAGGATAAATGGTTTGCCGACGACGGGTGCCACCAGGACTGGCGAGCTTGTCAGATAAGTCTTGATGTCGTCGAAAGCTTTTTGGCACTCCTCTGTCCAGACGTAAGAGACTCCCTTCTTCATGAGCTGAGTGAAGGGTTGACATTTTTCGAAAAGGTTTGCTATGAACCTCCGGATGTATGCTAGACGCCCCTGTAGGCCTCGAAGTTCTTGAAGGTTCTTCAGAGGGACCATGTCGAGGATGGCTTTGGTCTTCTCGGGATCGACATGAATGCCTTTCACCGTGATAATGAAACCTAGGAACTTTTCGCTAGAAACCCCCAGGAAGGATTTAGCAGGGTTCATCTTGAGTTGATGAGCCTGCATGAGGTCGAAGACTGTCTTGAGGTCTTGCAGGTGATCGCCTTTGAAACGGCTCTTGACTGCGATGTCGTCAACATAGCATTCGACTGTCTTGCGAAGATGCTGACAAAAAATGGTGCTCATAGCTCGTTGGTATGTCGTGCCAGCGTTCTTCAAGCCGAAGGGCATCACTGTGTAGCAGAAACACCCTTCGGAGTCCAGAATGACATGTGTTTTGCGTCATCGGGGAACATCTTGATCTGGTTGTAGCCTGAATACCCGTCCATGAAAGACATGCGTTCGAAGCCACTTGTGTTGTCGATCATCACGTCGGTGATTGGAAGTGAAAATTCGTCCTTCGGGCAAGCAGAGTTGAGATCCCTGAAGTCGATACAAACTCGTATTTTTCTATTCTTCTTGGTGACAGGGACGACGTTGGCTACCCAATCTGGGTGTTGTTCTTCACGGATGAAGCCGCTGGTCAAGAGCTTGTCCTCCTCCTGATCAATGGCGTTCATGATGTCCGGACGGAAGCGTCGCTATTGTTGTTTGATAGGTTTGGCATCAGGTAAGATGTTCAGCCTATGCATCGCGATCTGGGGGTCAAGTCCCGGCATATCTTCGTAACTCCAGGCGAAGACGTTGATATACTCTTTAGCCAGCTGGATTAAAGATTCTCGGTCTTCTCCTTTTAGGCGTTTGCTGATAAAGATGGGTTTGGAAGAAAATCCATCCCCGAGGTCGATTTGCTCGACTTCATCTTCGGTGGGAGGTTTACGTAGTTCAAAACGAGACTCCCATTGTTCTCCTAAGCGTTGCGCCCAGGGTTCTTCTTCGAAGAATTTCGGTGCTTGATCTTCGCCTTCATCTTCTTGAGGTTGAACGGATATCATGTTGGCTGACAGCACTTTCTTGAAGATCGATCCGATGCTGGTATCGAAATCCCATGTTGATGCTTCAAACGAATGAGAATGTTCTGCTTCTTCTGCCTCCGAACTCTCTGGAGTTGACGGCGGCATGACATAGCCTATTCCCCGTCGAGTCTGATTATAGTAGTCCTGCGGCTTTCCTTTAGGTGTTGGAAGCCGGAGAGGAAGACGTCGACCTTTGCCGTAGTTCAGGCCTTTGTTGCTTTTTAGGTCGTAGCCATCTTTTGGATGAGGTACTTTGCCTTGTCCGTGTATCGATAGACTTACATTCTGCCGGTATCTGGTTCTGGCTCGAGTGGCGGAAGGTCTTGATGACATTCATCTTTGCCGAAGATGATGGATTCTTCGTCTCGATTCCGTGGCGGGACTATGTAACAGACCCCTTGGAACGGGACTACTCAATTTACATGATTGACGGTCGTTATTTGTGTTTGCAACGACCGTAGAGCGTTATCTAATGTATACATGGCATTCCAATGTGGAAGAATAGAATAATTAAAAGACACTCTATTATTGATGAAATACGAGATTTTATCCCGCGGGATTACATTGTCCACAGAAGGTGCGTCTACATCAGCAGAGATGTATTCCCCTAGCTCTTCATCTGTGAGTGCTGGGATTGGATTAGGAGAGTCCACCACAGCTTTGACTTCGGGGTCTGAGAGGGCTATGTGGGCCTTCTCTGGCAGCTTGGATGGCGGCGGCTTGCCTTTAAGACGCACCTTTAGAGGTGCCTCCGCTGTGCCCCCGGTGATTGGCGCCTTCCCCTGTACTTTTGCCACAAGGGGAACCGATGTTTGAGGTGGCTTTCCTTTGAGCCGTATCTTCAGGGGAGCTTCAGGAGCAGCTGGTGCTTTCCCGGGCAGCTTAATGCTCATGGGAGGCAACTTTTGAGGCGGTTTGCCTTTGAGTCGGATCTTCAAAGGAGCGTCGGGAGTGACCTCAGGCTCCATGTCCGGCTCTGCTGCCGTTTCTGCCTCATCGTCAGCATCATTGGCTTCTTCCTCGTCAGGAGACTTGTACAGGTCGGAATCGGTGAAGTAGGCTTCAATCCCTTTGAAGGGGTCGATGTCCGCAAACTCCGTCCGAATGACGTTGTTGGTGGACACGTACTTCATACATTGGTGGAGCGTGGATGGCACCACCAGGTACTCATGCAGCCATGGACGACCCAACAGGAGGTTGTAGTTGATGTCGGCGTCCACGACATAAAAAGTTACCTCAGTTCTGAGGTTACCGATATGGCACTTTAGTCGTATCTTGCCCAGTGGCTCGCTTTTGCTAGCATTGAAGCCACTGATAGTTGTATTGGAAGGCGCCAACCGGTATATTAGGATCCCCAGTATTGAGAGCAGCATCTTCGGGATGATGCTGAGGGAAGACCCCGGATCGATCAGAATTCGCTTCACCTTGACTGAACCGATATACCCTGTATAATACAGCGGCCTATTGTGTCAGTTGTGCTTGAGCAGCATGTCCTGTTGGGTGAAGGTTATATTGGGGATAACCTCATCCGTACAGTGGTAGTGCGTGCATGCAGTTGGGAGATCTTCAGGCTTCTTGACCTGACTAATGAAGGACTCAGCATCCTTCAGGGCTTCACAGAGAGCTTCGCGAGTGTCTTTGGAAAGACGAAGGAGCTCAAACAGAGAAAGGCAGGCGGAAGTACTGGCCAGTTGCACCAGTATGTCAAAGTTGTGGGGCTTAGTTAGCCCCGAAGCATTCTCCTTTCGCAGAGGCCTATCGAAGCGGGCTTCTATCTGCTTCTGCTTATTGGCTGCTAGGGGCTTAGACGGGCCCTCCTCCTGGATAGCAGGGACGATGCAGGGAGGAACCACCTCGACGACAGCTTCGTCGGGTTGGGCGTTCTGTTGTGAACGCGTCTGTACAGAAAGTGCCTCTTCCGCTGAGGAAGAGACCATACGGCAAGATTTGATCTTCCTGCCTTTGGATTTGGAGGTAGGGCGTACCTTCGGTTGAGTCACCTCGGAGACAAGATCAGGGTGAACCCATAGGATCTCTCCCCGAGATGTGGTAAGTAGGATGAGTCCACTCACGTTGTCACGAGTAGGTGGTAGGTTGACCACCTCCATTGTCGCCTTAGGGATGGGGACGATGCCATCTTGTATTGTAGTTGGTGGCAGGGTGCCGAACTGGAGTGAAACCACGTTGGCTGACACCGTCTTCTCCTCGTAGTCGATGGAGATTACATCCGTATTGATCATGCGCTGGATGTAATTCTTGAGGACATAGCAGTCCTTGGTTGGGTGTCCGACAAACCGATGGTAGTGACAGTACCTCGGGTTGTCCACTTTCCCAACCTCGTCGGGACACTTCGGGTCCGGCAGCTTGATCTTGTCACCCTGCTTCAATATCTCAAAGAGTTGCAGGGTGTCTTCGTCGTTGAACGAATAAAGCTCCTTTGGCCTTGGTACAAGTGGAGGCTTCTGAGTAGGTGCTGACGCACCTTTTGAGGCATTAACAGTCAACGCCTGTTTCTCCTTTATCTCTCGTCCGGGGTTGTCGGCTGCAGGCCGTTTTCCCTTGTCCTCAAAGGCAGGGAAACTGACTCCAGAAGACGAGCATTGGCCGCCTTCTTTTCCGCGGCTTCTGCTTCAATGATCAAGGAGCTCCAGTCGGGAGGAGGAGTAGAGTTGAGCCAGAGTTTGACAGCAGGCAGCATGTTCATGCTACAGGAGGAGAGGAATGCATGTTCTGGCATGCCCGGGGGCAGTCTGAAGCAGGCCTGTCGGAAGCGTTCGATGAACACTCGAACTGTTTCCTTCTCCTTCTGGCGTATCTCTATAAGGGACGCCATTGTAATGTCCTTTTCGCCGTCGTAGAAACGGTCAAGAAAAAGGCACGTCAAGTCATCGAAGGAGGATATGGAATTGTCGGGGAGGCTGTAGTACCAGTCGTACGCCACTCCCTTCAGTGCCCCGACAAATATGCTGGTGAGTAGCACGTCCTCCTTCGAAAGATGTCCCATCTGAGACTGGAAGTACGTCAGATAGCGACGAGGAGAGTCCTTCCCGTCGTATGGCGTCAGTGTGTGTGGTTTATACTTAGGAGGATAAACCACTTTGTTCCACTCGAGGAGATAAGGTTGGGGAATTTCCATCTTTTGGCGCTCCTCTTGTCTCGTCTTGGACTCAAAGCGCTCGCGCAAGTCCTTGATCATCTCGACCACGTCTTTCGTGGAGCTGGGAGTCGGGGAAGGTGGTACCACCTACAATTAAGCATTTGAGGGCTCCGATGTTCGAGGTGCTTCTCGACGATCCGTATCCAAGGATACCCGTTGAAGGGGTACACTTGATTCTCCATTGGACCCTGGGTCGGGACCGGTAGAAGGTGTCTTGGCCAAAGCAGATAGTATCTCAAATACTGCTTGAGTCAGTGTTTGCATGGAGGCAGAGAGGGTTTTGAGTCCTCCCTCTAATGTATCCATACGCTGGACGAGGTCTGGTGGCGGTGCATCAGACTCGGAATCACCCCCAGCCATGTATACTGTCATGACACGGCTGGAAGTGGATGGATCGGTTGAGGCTTTACTCTCGGCTTCACTCTCTTGTAGGGGAGTTGCCTCTCCTAGAGCTTCGTCCTGGCCACCCCCGGCTATGTTCTGGAGAACATTCTCGACGGGGGCATCTGCAAGGGCCTGATTATCCTTGGTTCCGTCTTGAAGGACTTCTTCGTCTCCGAGACTCAGATCCATGGGGGCTAGACTACCCCTGGCTGTGTTTTTGGGGACACCCTCGTCTTGAAGGACAGGGGCTAGATGACCCTCAGCCATGTCCGGGAGGTTGACTTCGAGAAGATCGGCCTCAGCTGTACTTTGGAAGACAGCTTCGTCTTCGGAAGGAGGCTCGACAAGGGTCTGACTACCTCCAGTTTCCTCCAAGATCTTCTTTCTCCCCCAAGTGCCTTGAAACACTCCAGAGGACGAGACACTTGCCTTGGTTTTCCTCGGCTGGCTCTTGGACGAGGACGAGGAATTGTCAGTCGTCTTTCGGACTGACGAGGAGTTAGAGATCACGTTGCATGAAGCAACCCTTGGCTCTTCTTTTGTTGACACCTTCTTTCCGAGGCGACGTCGGAGGGGTGTCGATGATTGCAGCTGCTGGAACACTGACTGCCTTGGTGGGACTGTCGCCTTGCAACAGCAGTTGATGGTGACCACAGCACAAGTGTGCCCTGTGAGGGACGTATCGTGCTTGTCAGCCGACTCTCCTGATCGGCGCTTGTGAGTGATCACGTTGTGCAGATCATTGGAGGAGAGTGCCACCTTCGCACCCCCTTCAGGCGTATGGTAAGGCCAAGCGCCGGGGTGGTCAAGTGAATGTTGTGTCCCCTGATCTAACACCAAACAGGCGTCCTGATCAGTAGTGGGGGAACAATATTTGAAGTGACTTGAACGGACCTTAGACACACAACCAGAGAAGGCACGGGAGTTCAAGACCACTGGATTTTCCTTACTCGACTTAGTTGTACATGCAATAGATGCGCCCAAGTGAGACAAGGACTTTGAAGGTGGGCTCGTTTCTGGCGTAGAAGCACCTGAGTCGACCTTATACATCTTACCATCAACAATGCGCGTGATTGTGAGCGCATACTTCTGGCTTGCTGCTGGCATAGCACGTTTGGGACGCATGGCCCGTGCTGCCTTGGACTTCTTCGTACCAGGCCGCTGGGGCACGTAGTACTCAGAATTCAAATTCTCCTTGCCACTACAGTGAGTGAGTCTGTCAAAGACAGATCCTTCTGTGGCACATCAGAGATGATGCACGGGGCATTGGCTGCACCCCTACTCCGTCGATGCATCTTCCTCGCCTGAGAGGGAGATGGCTGGGGAATGTGGTCAGTCGCACGTTTCTCCGAGAGATGCGCTACACCGGCGGGCGCATCTTGGTTGTTGAGGACGTCAACAGGAAGGGAAGGCTGGATCGACGCATCCCCTTCGGTGGTGGTGCCCGAGGTGTCGACCTTGCGCACCCAGACTCGGCGGGTCTTTTTCGGCTTTGGCAGCCGCTTCGAAGGACTCGCACTTCCTTCAGAGATGAACTCCTCATACGCCTGTTGATTGAGACGTACGACCAGCATCTTGTGGGAGGATCCCACCTTCACATCGTCGGATTGTGACACAGCTTTCTCAGTGGAAGAGAAAGAGGTCCCCAGCAGAGTCGCCAGCTTGTTTGCCATTAAAATTCTTTTATTGCAAATTTCAATACAAACAGAACAGTGTTACAATATAGGACTTAGATGTGGTCCTAGGAGTACACTTTTGTTTATCTGGGTCCCTGGTGCCGATGGAGTGAGTGGTAATACGTTGACTCCGTTGACGATCTGACGACGGTTATCGGTTCTCTGAAGGTCTGGATTTCTCTGGATGCTGGAGCTTGCTGAGAGGAGGAAGATGTTGAGTGTCTGTATCTGCCTCTCTGGTAGTGTGTTCGTTTGTTTTTCCGTTCGTGGGTGAGAAGGAAATGATCCCTCTATTTATAGCTTTGCAGGCTGGCTGCTCATGCACGCATATGTAGGGTACGCCTGGACGCAGGGATGCCACGTGGTGATTGCTGATGGAGGCGTATGGACGCTGCACCCTGATTGAGGGATTGAATTCTTCATACTGCTGTTGTGAGCTGGCACGTAGCAGGGAAGAAGATCTTTCTGTTGTTGAGATCTTGGGTGAATCGAGTCAAAGGACACGTGTCATCGGCCCATGGCTCGGAGATCTCGGATTTGGGGGGGAATGATCTGGTAGGATGCGCCTGGGATTGGGCACGTGAGGATGCTTTGGCTCGTAACCTTTAGGAGTCACGAACCATTCAAGGCGCATGGCTTTTGAGGCGCATGCGAAGATTCAGTAGTGACTTTACTTCTATCTTTTGGGATCAGAGAGAAGTCTGGGACGCATGGCTTTTGAGGCGCATGCAGAGCTTCAGTAGTAACTTTACTTATGTCTTTAGGGATCAGAGAGAAAGTCTGAGACGCATGGCTTTTGAGGCGCATGTAGAGCTTTGGGCGTATGGCCGCGGAGGCGCATGCGAGTGGTTTGGGCGGCCACGTGGCTCATAACCGCCGGAAGAAAGTAATGATGATGCTGACGTTGGCGACTCTTCGTTTTCTGAAAAAGCTGTCAACTGTTCAGTCTTCAGGAAGCATGCTGCCAACTCTGTCAAACTTCAGCATTTAATGTTCTTTGACAGGTGATAGACTGTTGGAGTGGACGCATCGATCGGCGTCCCACTAGGCGCATGGGGCGCATGGGGGACGCATCCCTGTGAAGCGCTTGGTGCTGAAGGGTGCGTCTGTGTGATGCGCTTTGATATTTGAAGGGCGCATCTGTGTGATGCACTGTCTAACCAGCGCATCTGCTTCATGACACATCTTTACTGGTGCGACTGTTACGTTCTTCGAGTGCTTTAAATAGCCGTTTTGACTGGCTGAATTAGAAGCGTCCGGTTTATATATTTAATGCAAATTTATTGCACGGAATTCGGAGAACCATCCACTTGGCGCATGGGTTTGATTTGCCCGGCCTATAAATAGTGGCATGGAGAGAGTTTGCTTCTCGTTCTCTCACGTTTTTCTGACATGAACTTGTTTACTCGGATGCTTTCTGTTGATGAGATGCTCCCGAGGGTGAAGATGCAACGCAATGTCTTTATTGATGCACTTGAAGGTGACTGTTACATCCAAAAGTCGGAGTCGAGGGTTTCTGAGGAAGGCAGAAGGTGCATGTTGCATCCAAAGATAGGGATGCACGAGCCTCGTCTCTGTCATGTGGGAAGAGCCGCAGATCGGAATTGTTGTGCTGCGGCTTTGGGGGCTCTTTCTTTCTTCAAAGTGGGTGTCGCCCACTCTGGTTGTGTTGAAAGCTGCTCTTTTAGCCGCGGTTTCGATTACGGTCTTCCTTTGCCTTTGGAGGCTCTTTTGAAACCTCCACTGGCCACAGGTTGGCTTGCGGTGCTCTTCTCATCCTCGGTTTGGGGAGCTCTTCCTCCAGCAAGAGGGTTGATTGCCACCCTCGTTCTGCTCAATAGATACTTTATTAGTCGAAGCATTTAGACGGCGGTGAGCCTGGCTGGAAGAGCGGCACATAACTGGGCTGCTGAAGGGATGTACATAACTGAGCTGCTGAAAGGATGCGCCCTGCTGAGGGCGCATGGTGGGATGCGCCTGACTGAGGGCGCATATTGATCGTTGTGCCTGGCTGTAGACTTAGGGTCTTTTCTTTTTGTAGAAGTTCTCCTTTGTACAACCTTTTCTAGACATGTAATAGACTTTATATGTAATAAAAAGTCCTCTTTCAATGTCTATATTTGTTGTCTTTGCTATGTGAAGTACTTTGTCCGAGCTCTGGTGCATGTAGGGTTTGGCGCATAGGATTTCTGGTCCTGAAATTCCATACTTCTACAGAAGGAAGATGTGATAAGGGGCCGCTATGTAAAGAATCAAATCTGAGATTAAAAACCAAGTTCTCCACTATGGGATATATCATATTTATAAATACATTTACACATATATCTATTTAAAGGGAATCTATATATATATGTAGACATATGCATAAATATTCATATACATACTCATATAGGTAAAGAGAATAGATTACTCAAATCCGAGAAATGGACTCAAACCTGGAAATCAGAACCTTAAACTCTCATTCCAACATATTTACATATATACATGTCATTTATATATAAATATATATATCTACTCATATATACATTTATATATATAAAGGAAAATCCAAATTGTATATGTAAATGGTAATTAAATGGAACATAAAACCAATTATCAATTCCCACAAACTCAGAATGTCATATATGAATCGAAAACTCAGAATTTGATACATAAAATCCAGAAGATCAAAATACTATAAAACTATTCAATTTTACATTAGAGAAAAAAATCCAATTATACTTGAAAAAGTCAAACAATTAGGTAATAATCCAGCGAATCACTTCCCGCAAGTCCAAAATATCATATATAAGTTAACACGTCAGAAAATATCAATTAAAAGTCGAAGAATCAAAATATCACATTTCTATTCAAAATATTAAACCCGAAAAACCCAATTTCGACAAAATGACTCAAATTACAAAATACTCAACAATAAATCACAAAAATTGACAAACATATTAGTCTCGACATACGTGACGTGTTCGGGCACTCACAGAGTCGAAACCGTGTCCATGTCGTGTCCACGGAGTGCGTATCAGAAACTGATACGACGTGTCGAAGAGGGTATTCTCGCTCGATTGCGCGTCACACGCACAACGAGAAGCCTCGTGCTCGTGCACATGGCTTGGTAGGGTCACGGGATAGGTCTAGGACACATCGACATGACACGAAGTCGCAGTGATGCGACACAGTGGCACGCGCAACAGCGCACGGCCTGCGTGCGCGCGCGTGCGTGCGTGCTCGTGCATGCTGGTCGCCGCTCGTGGCTCACGCGTCGGGCCACGCAACGACTCAGGATCGAGTCCCCGGGTAGTCTAGATATAGGGCTACGTGTTCCAACTCCTGGTACGGGTCCTCGACGCGCCGTGTTCGCTTACGAAGGCCGTGTCAGCGGCAAATTTTAGCCTGAATGCACAGTTCAGCCGACCAGTGCACGTGCGATTTCTCTGCGCTCGCTCGATGAAACATCGTAAAAGTTTACGGGCATGTAGGCAGAGGTTGCCCCTACGTGCTCATAAAATTTCACGTAAGACCGAGCTCTGTGCCTCGAGTTATGATGCACAGACAGCAGGGCGTGCATGGGACCGTGCACGGGATCTCGTTCACGCGTGTCCGTGTCCGTTCGGATGCCAAAATCGTGTTGATTTCCGATCCGTATTCACGAAAGTTGTTACAAATCATATAAGGAACGATTTCATGAAAATAGAATCGAAAATTAATACTTTTCAATTCTAAGTGACATTTTGCCGAACACGTGCAACGTGAGACCGAAACGTGTCCGATACCGCTATCAAACGAAACCAAAATCCTACGAAACTTCATACACAGATCAAGGGTACCTATATGGATGCAATAATGAAGAAAATTCAGGAAAAACAAATGTAGATCAGGATTTAGCTATTGAGAGTCGAAATCGCAATAAAAGGAATTTCCGAGCGCTTTGTCGACCGATTTCTCCCGAGCAAATGCCTCCTCCTCCTTGCTAGCAGTACTCCAGCAAGTCCTCCTCTTCCCAACGAGCGCAATTAAATTCGTTTAAGGTGAAACGGACTCCGGATGAAATCTAGGGTTTTTGGAGAAAAGGAAACTAGGGTTTTCTCTTTGGTGGCTATGTATTTCTCTACACAATGAGAGGGGGCTGCTTATGGCTGGCCATGGGTAGGGGGTGTTAGGTTTAGGGTTTGCACATAGGACAAGCACTCCATGAGTTGCTAAAAGGCCCATGTCAAAAAGGCTAAAATGGCTTTAAGAGAAAATAGCTTTTAAATGAAATAAATGATTCTAAAATAAATAATAATTCTAATTTAAATTTTAAAAGGCCAATAATACTTCTAATTACATAATTAGGCTTCTGGTCAAGGTTGACTAAGGTCAAACCACTTATATTACCAAAACACCAATTCAGCTACCAATCAAACCGTACAACAAGCAATTTAATTAATAAAATTCAAAGTAATGCACAATGACTAAAATACCCTTAGCCTAAAAATAGGTGATTAGCCAATCTAGTCACATGGTGGAGTCTCCTTGGTCATGGTTAGTCTCTAGGTCAAGCGGTCTCTAGGGTTAAGCTAGCAACAACCAAAATCGCAATTCACCCATCTAAATAATACAAATTAAATAAAGAAAATTACCAAAAATCATAATATGATTTAAATATTATTATTAAATGATAAAAATTACAAAAGTTTAAAATTACCCTTATTTCAGAAAAGTGGTGGTTACACTATCCTAGTTCTTTCTAAATTTCGAGTACGAAATTCTTGTAAGTTGGGTAGGATGTAAACCTCCTAAAATTCCACTATAGATTTTTTTTAATTTTGGTATAACACGTCAAGTGAGAATACGTATATAGGAAGTATTTAATTATTTGTATTCAAACGTTCTGTTATAACTTTTTAATAAACATAAGTAAATATTTTGTTCCGAAATACATGTAAGGTAAATATATTTTTATTTTGTTTGAAGTATATAAAAGGTGCTCCATCGGATTTTAGTCGAAATTTATTTTTATTTTTATTATTATATAAAGGCTATTTTATTTGTTATACAAGTAGAGGTAATAATTCAGAAAAATAATATTTTTCTTTGATAAATAATATGGATTATTTTGCATGCGAGCTACATGAAAATAAATTCATGTAGATTTGTAAAACTTGATTTTTGAAAAATTTTTAAAATTATGAAAAGGTATTTAATTTTATTTGATTTTAATATCTAAATATTTGTGGCGATTTAAATTTGAGTTGAGACATTATTAAGTTAGTTTCAAATTGATTTAAATTAAGTCTAGTGGGGTTTTAAGCAGTCCTAATCCTTATCTACTTAGGACTTCTCCATCCTATTTATAGGGGAGCCTTGCCACTGTTTTCTCCACAAATTTTTTTTCTACATCATCACCAAATTTGTGTCGTGCACCGTGTCGGTGTCCACCTTCACCGTGTTAACCTGTGTTGGCCTCGGATCCGACCCCGAGTGTTTTCCAGTATTGTGGTTATTACATTTATATGTAGCAATTACCGTGTCCGACACACCCGAACAATCCCAAACGCATCCGTGTCCGTGTCATGCAGGGCATGTCGACACGACAATCAAAACCCTAACCAAACCCTAACTCTAGTCGACAATTGCCAGGTCGTAACCGACCCAGCCACCACCTCACTGTCCGCCACTCCGGCGCCCGACCCTTTGTCTTCTCCGGCACCGTCCACCTGCGACCACCTCCACCAGCGAGACCCCCGCCTATACCTCTATCACCACTACCAGCACCCATGCAGTGCCGACCACCGCGGCCAAAGCCAACCACCACACGAACCATCACCACTGCTTCTCCGACTGCCCACAACAACTCCCTGCAGACGTCGTCGTCGTTGCATCCTCTCGTCCTCACCAGATCGTGATCCCAGTCTGTGTGGCCACCGCCACCAAGCCCTACCACCATCACTTTTGTCTCCGATACGGCCGAAGCTGACGAACTCCATCTGCTGGGACCGCCAGTCTACTCCTACCCAAAAGCCAGCCACCACCTGATGCTGTCCCCTTCTTCCAGCCGTCTATCAGCAGAGCCAACACCCTTGTGACTCCAGCAAGCCGAGCTCGGCAACCCCTCGTGCACAAGATCCGTACCACCTCCTATTCTTTCCTACGGCGGCAAGCCTGGCCGTGCCCAGCACAGGCGCACACCTCCACTGCGCTATGCCAGTGGGCACAAGCTACGCATTCTTGCTGCCCCCACGAGCAGTGCCGCCTGGTGCGGCACCCGTCAACGCAACCCAAACCGGTGAGCTCTCCCCCTCACCTCCTTCCTTCCGCTCTCCTTTCTCTCTATCCCTCGTTCGATCCCTCCATCTTTTTTCTTTATCTCTCTTCACTCTCTCTTTTCTTCTCCCCTTCTGAACTCTCTCTTACTGTTTCTTTGGATTTTATTCATTTAATTTTTTTTTAGCATTGGCTGCAGTGGGTTGGGCCCAATTGGCCTGGGTTTTAAACAAAAAAACTTTATTTCCTTGAAGGAGGCCCATATATATATATATATATATATATATATATATATATATATATATATATATATATATATATATATATTATATATATATATATATATATATATATATATATATATATATATATATATATATATATATATATATATATATATATATATATATATATATATATATATATATATATATATATATATATATATATATATATATATATATATATATATATATATATATATATATATATATATATATATTATATATATATATATATTATATATATATATATATATATATATATATATATATATATATATATATATATATATATATATATATATATATATATATATATATATATATAATATATATATATATATATATATTTTATATATATATATATATATATATATATATATATATATATATATATATATATATATATATATATATATATATATAAATATATATATATATATATATATATATATATATATATTTTTATATATATATATATATATATATAAAATATATATATATATATATATATATATATATATATATATATATATATATATATATATATATATATATATATATATAATATATATATATATATATATATATATATATATATATATATATATATATATATATATATATATATATATATATATATATATATAATATATATATATATATATATATATATATATATATATATATTTATTTTATATATGTATAATATATTTTTTTTTATATAATATATATATATATATATATATATATATATATATATATATATATATATATATATATATATATATATATATATATAATATATATGTTATATATATTATATAATATATATTATAATATATAATATATATTATATAATATATATAATATATATAATATATAATATATAATATATATAATATATATATAATATATATTATATATATATATATATATATATATATATATATATATATATATATATATATATATATATATATATATATATATATATATATAAACTATAAATATTAAATACAAATTTTATGTATTTATAAATATATTCATTTGGAATGGATTATTATTCTGGATTAGGGAAAGCTTGGGTGAGGGCCTTTAAACTAATGGGTGCTATATATATACTAATTATACTATTGGATTTTATTAAAATTTTGTAGGTATATAATTAGTTATTTAAAATATAAAAACTAATTTTGGACTTCAACAAATATTTTATAAGAAATACGTAAATGATTTTTCTTAAGTCTTATGCATACTGTATACTTATATATGTATACTTATATATATATATATATATATATATATATATATATATATATATATATATATATATATATATATATATATATATATATATATATATATATATATATATATTTATATATACATATATATATATATATATATATATATATATATATATATATATATATATATATATATATATATATATATATATATATATATATATATATATATATATTATATATACAATGTTTTTATTACTGTTGTTAGCATTTATATGAGTAATATCATTTTTTTATTACTTATTATTATGATTATTCTCATTGGTTTGATTTAAAATATTTATATATATATATATATATTATTATATCACTTATAATATATGGTTTTAATTTAAAAATATTACTATCGTATTTCCCTATCTAATTGGAAATTAGTTTTAAAATCCTAAACATATTTTATTAATTATTTGGATCTATTTAAATAATTTGCTAGACATCGGAAATATTTTGATTAATAAAATATATAGCTTTTAAATATTAAAATATTTTCTAAAATAGTATAAGTATTATCATCACTGATCATGACTAATCGTGCACTCCTATTTTCTCGCGAATTCGGACCCTTACACATCGACCATGGCTATTGGACAAATCGCAGCATTGTTAGATCATCGCAACCCACCTGGCAAGATACTTTACCATATTTACTGCTTATAATTATTTACATCTTTATTATTTAGTTACTGCATATTTACTGTATATTTATTTTTATTTCATCAAGTTGCACCCATGATTTACTGTTTATGGTTTACTTTGCTATGCCTTTAAGTTATATATGGTGTAATAGTGTTAGTCATATTTTTATTGCTGTGTGTGTGGACCTAGAGTTAAGTGACTACCACTTGTTTAGTGCATTTTCATAAACTTTGACATGGAATGCCATGAGATGTGTTTGAGTTGTGAGTAGCAAATAGACTTCAGACTTGTGTATTGGCTGATTACCAGTACGTATGGGACATGCGTTAGGTATAACTACTATTATAGTTACAGTCTAAGAGACTTAGCAGTTATTAGAGGTAAGTATCATGGATATGACATAAATAGGTGCATAGGGTGGGGTAGACAATTTCTTAATGTATGGGCCACATATTCACTTATCCATTGTAACCTGTGAGCTCCACCTGAGACGCACGTAAGATTACCCCTACTATTACCGATTTCCTCTGACGTTCACGGATCGTTAAGGACGTAGGCCCATGGTGCCCAAAAAGGGGACTATGCTAATCCTATATAGCCAGAGTGCCCATGTGTTGAAGGTTTTTTTCTTATCTGTATGATCACGGTAGAATGGTTAGGCGACCTTAGTTGATGTCTTGTCACACCCGTTTCAATTATGGCATGGGGCAGTTTCACACCATGAAATAGTGCACCACCTCTTGTCCTTGTTTGGTTGGAGGGACAGTTTTATATCATGAAATAGTGCGACGTCTCTTTTCGTTGTATATACTTCTATTTCATAAATAGTATATTAATACCGGGTAAGAGTACCTAGGAATTGATTGCCTTCCACAAAAGACACCAGTATACATCGTGGTCTTTGTGTTTGTGACTTCTTAACTCTTGTCTATTTTTAATATTTGCTTGTTGAATTGCTAGTTATCGTGCCCCAGTTCCAAAATACGCAGGACCAGGTCACGTGGCTATGGCTAGCTACATATTAAACCTGACTCTAGTCCGACTGGAATACATATAAGCTGTCTAAATTAGTTAAAAATCTAAACAACTATTGTAACATCCACAATAATAACTACAATATTATGAACTAAGAAAAAAATAACGATGGAAGAACATATAAGAAGGCATCAACTAATGATACATAAAAATCCCGATGAAGTAAATTCCAGTACGCCTATGTCAGATCTCAACAATAACCTGGAAGGAAACTAGGTCGTTAGAGGGGCGTAGCAAAATACATAATATACATGCCAAAATGAAATATAGTGAATAACATGTAAATATAGTACACTGGTTATCCAGTAATACTACTAGACAAACTATCTAGTCTGTATGGTATGCAAACGAGGACAACATTCGACACGTGGGTGGCCATGGTGTACTCCAGAAAACTAATTAGGAACTCCGGTAACTATGATATCTCCGTAGTCCCGATAAGGAAACTATGGTAACAATGAAATCTCCGCAGCTCTGGTAAAGAGACAACGGTAACTATTATAGAAATGCCTAGTGACTGTCCTCTCCACCCCATGGTACTGTCCGTCTCGCATCCACGACATATCCAGTCATTCTTCTAACAATGATAGGTCCAATCAAGATCATATAAGGTCACCTAGCATGCAATGTAATACTCATCCGTGTATCTCTCCTTTTGTGTCAATATGACTAATCAGGGGCAAGTGTAACTAGGAACATGCATAATTATGACAATATACATATATCGAACAGAAAAAGTATAGTATAACCGTGATGAATGACTAATATAAATTAAGCATGTAAATACTGTAATCAAGTAGGCAAGGTATACTTGCCTGGAGTTTTGTCCAATCCGTGCTGAGATTGTAGGCAACAAAGTCACATTCAAGCTGAAGCATAAGCTAACCCTACTATATGTCTACAGAAAATCTACCAACCCAACAAACAACCAAGAATCACCAAATAGTATATTTATCACAGCACCAATTATGAATACCATTTTTGTTATTGTTATTGTTGGTCAATACTATGGTTTCGTCATAGGTGAATATACAATTCTAGTTATATTCACGTACAATAAAATGCCTCATTTATATTAGACTAATAATTATCCTCATGAATATTACTTAAAAATTCTAACACATGATTAATGAACCTATGACACATGAGCACATGGACATATGGACATATGGCACACCAACTTCGTACACTTTTCATGGTACCATGATCTAATTTCTAGTCTTTTGCCATCCAAAACTTGAGACTAGGTTCCCAATACATGGACATGAGTATAAACCATATTAAAATCATGAAACCATAATTTTAATCATGATTTATGCCCATTTTAACTCTGATTTCCAGAATTAAAGTTTTGGGCTTGGTACATGGATTTTGTAGCTTTATGTCTACTCGTTGACCACGAAATTGACCTAGAATGTTAGCGACACTTAACCATGACTTATGCCTATCAAAATATGATCATGAAATATTTAAAAATCTGATTTTATCATAGAACAATTTACCACTTTTTAGTCCAAAAATTCAGCATCTTCTTATGTGCCAACATAAGTCAAAACTACGCATAGGAATCTAGCTTCTTGGCACACCAAGTTTAGGTTCAGTTTTATATTATTAAATATAATAAAAACATGTAAAAGTTGACAAATACAGAATTAACATAGATTTAATCTCAGTTTTACTACTTGTATACTTGCTCTTAAAACATCTACCTAACATGCACAATCTTGATTCCAATTTTCTTCAAATTTGACATGGATGCATGATCAATCCTAGGTTCTTTCATGGTTATAATTAATCAATAACATATTTTTAGGAAATGGTTTGATATAAATTTGAAGCAAGAACATGCCATGGAGAAAAATCAAGAAAAGCATTTTGATCACTTACCAAGAAAGTAGTTGAAAACGAGTTCTTGATTTGTGCTGCATTGTCCAATGCATGTTCCTCCTTACTTGCTCTTGGGATGCCCTTCTTGCTTTTGAGAAGATGATGATTATGATGTTGATGGTGATGGAGTTGGTGTCAATAGTGGTTTAATGGAGAAGATGAAGAAGGATGTATTGTAGGGATGGAAAATGGAAGTGTTTGATGTTATAGATGGTTTAATGGGAAATTGATGAAGGAAAAATGATGTTAAGAGGGGATGGGGGCAGCTGTTAGGGCTGCGGGATTGAGAGGGAAAGGAAGTAGGTGTCGGCCAAGAAAGGTAGAAAGGAAGAAAGAAAGAAAGTTAGGGTTAGCGTTAGGGTTTTGTTAGGAGTTATATTTATATGTATGTATATATGGATTTTAGTTTTGTGTTGTCCGAATAAAAAATAGGGTAAAGGGGGAGATGTGTGGCCAAGAAGATGGTTTAGGGGTGGGGTTTGTGTGGGTAGTTAGTTAGTTAATTTGGTTAGCACATGGATAGTTCCATATTAGGAACCTTTATATACAAAATCTTCTTTAAGTATATCAGAATATATATGATAACACACACACACACACACACACACACACACACACACACACACACATATAAAAGTAAGTTAAGTTGATTAGCACATGGATAGTTCCATATTAGGAACCTTTATATATATACCTGTATATACAAAATCTTCTTTAAGCATCCGAATATATATGATCACACACACACACACACACACACACACACACACACACATATATATTTTTTTTTATATATATAATATAAAATCTTCTTTAAGCATCCGAATATATATGATCACACACACACACAACACACACACACTATATATATATATATAAATATATATATTTTTAAAAAAAAATTAAAGGGGAACATTATTGATGTTTCAGACGCAAAATGCCGAAGCCTATACAAGAAGAGCGCCTAGCGCTGACAAGAAAAAGAAACGGCTGGGCATGCCGGCAAAACAGAAAACAGAAGACAGAGACTAAACAAGGGTCTCCCAGAACTTGGGCGTGGAGTGTGAGTAGCGCCTCCGGATCTTTAGAATCTGTCTGATGATTTCTCTGTACAATTGGGGTGGAGTAAGCTGGCGACCCTCATATCGGAACTTGTTCCTGTTCTTCCACAGGACCCAAATGCCCGCGGCAACGACGATCTGATGTCCGTGGGAAACGCCCTAGCTGGAAAGGAGATCATTGAAGCCCCTAGGGAGGAGAACCTTCCTAAATTTAATGTTGAGATTAGCCCAAATATACGTGGCCAGATCGCCGGAGGTGAGGATGTGTTCTGCCGTTTTGGCTTGAGGGAAAGTACAGCAATGGCATCTCGATACTAGGTTGTAGCCAAACGAGGTGATGGCGTCGTCGGTGGGGAGCTTCCAGAAGTGTGCTCGCCAGATAAGGATCGACCATTTGATAGGGATGCATGCGTGCCAGAAAGTAGCAATGAGGGGTGATGGGGTCCCGCTGCCGCGGACGACTGACCTGGCGGAATGCAGCGTGAACTGGTCGTCCGGGTTCGGGGACCATCTCGGGATGTCCAGAGTATCGAAAAGGCGAAGATTCGTAGTGGCGAGATGTGCGGCAGCCGCAGGACCAAGCCAGATCCTGACTCGTTCCCAGATCCATCCAGACGAAGGATCCCAAAGCTCGCGAATCTGGCCCTCTCGTGGAGACGACTCGGAAGGGTGCCAGAGGATACCACCCAGCCAACGATCGTGGCTCATTGATGAGGACCCGTTGCCCATCCGGATATGGATGAGGGGGTCAGCAAGCTGTCGGCCTCGGGTGATGCGTCTCCAAGATGTCGGCGAACGGTTGTTGACTAAGGCCGTCCCAGGATGGGAATATCTGAAGTATTTCGCTTGCATGAAGTGAGTCCAGATTGAATTGTCATTACACAGCTTCCACCAAAGCTTCATGGAGAAAGCATCGACGATGTGTTCCAATCTGCTGAATCCTAGACCGCCCTCGAAGGTGGGTTTGGCCATAGTGGTCCAGCTGGCCCAGTGGTGCTTATCTTTGCCATTATTGTTGCCCCAAAAGAAGCTGGCGAAGAGGGATTCAAGCGAAGTGAGGACCTTTTTGGGGGGGTTGCAAACTGCCAAGGTATAGATCAGAATGGAGGATAGGACGTATTTGATCAGAATCAGCTTGCCTCCAGGAGAGAGGGTAGCGTTGTGCTATCCGGTGATCCTTTTCCTGATGGCGCTGACCATGTACTCGAAGAGGCCCGAGTTGACCTTGTCGTAGACCAGAGGGGACCCTAAGTAGGTGAAAGGAGGGGTAAGCGATGTAAAAGGAAGTCAAGTTGGAGAGCATCGCGGAGTGAGACCTGTCCGTTTTGTGGTGGATGTAGATGACGCTTTTGTTGTTTTTGACTCTTTGTCCGGAACAACTGGTGTACCTGTTCAGTATTTGAAGGACCACCTCGATGGAGCCGATGTTGCCCGAGAAAAAAATGAGGACATCGTCAGCGTAAGCAAGGTGGGTGATGATGGGGCATCCGGTGGTGGTGTAGAAGTGGTGGAATCGCGGGGTATTGGGCATACTCTTTAGGTTTCTACTGAGGGCCTCAGCAGTAATGATGAAGATAGTGGCGGACAGAGGGTCCCCTTGGCAGACGCCACGACTAGCGGTAAAGAAGCCATCAGCCTGGCCGTTGATGACGGTGGAGAACCGGAAATTGTTGATGGACCTGAAGATGATGTCTATCCATGGTTCAGAGAAGCCAAAATCCCGGAAGACCCAGATCATGAATTGTAAGTCCAGGCGGTCGTAGGCTTTCTCCATGTCCATCTTAATGGCGATGTTCCCCCCTCTAGTCGGGAATTTCATGCAAGTGACCATCTCCTGAGCAAGCAGGATGTTGTCCACGATGTTCCGCCCTTTCACAAAACTGCTCTGCTCTTCGGAGATATTTTAGGCAGGAGATCCGTCATCCGGTTAGCGATGATTTTTGCGATGATTTTGTTGGCAAAGTTGCATAGACTTATGGGACGGAAGTCTTTAAAGGTTTTAGGGTTGTTTTTTTGGGGGATAAGGATGAGGTTAGCCTTGGATAAGGTTTTAGGGTATCTAGCTCCTTGAAAGAAGGCAACCGATGCCTCACAAAAGTCTGGGCTGATGATGTCCCAGCATTGTCTGTAGAAAACCCCGCTAAACCCGTCAGGCCTGGGAGCGCTGTGCGCGTCAAGGTCCCACACCGCAGTCTGGACCTCGGCGGTGGAAGGGAGCGAAAGGAGCTGTTCGTTCTCGTGTTCGGTGACGATGCTGGGGATCTTCGCAAGCATTCCATCGTCCTTAAAGACCGCATCTTTGGTGAAGAGATTGGAGTAGAAGTTAGCCGCAGCCTCTTGAATCATTTGCTGGTCCGTCAGCTGGTTGCCATCGTCATCGAAGATGCGATAAAGGTCGAGCTGTTGTCTTCGGCCTTTAACACAGGCATGGAAGAAGCTGGAGTCGCGGTCCCCTTCGTTATCCCATCTAAGTCTAGCTTTTTGTTTCCAGAATTCCGTTTTGACTTTAAGCCTGGACTTGAGGATAGCTCTGGCTAGGTTAAGCGTATTCCACGCTTCCGGGGATCTGTTAGCAACGTACGAGATCTCAGTGCGGGTGACATCATCCTTCGCATTTTTGATCTCCTGAAAGATGTTGCTGAAAGCGGCCTTGCTCCATCTGGAGAGGGCCTTCACTACAACAGATATGGGATATGATAGCGTGCGCTGAACGCTGTAGAATGCATATTATAGCATATTTCGTCCGCTATATATGTCCCCGCTATAATAACCCCATGTACAAGAACGCTATAAAGTTATAGCGTTCACGAACGCTATTCATGGAATATAGCGTTCATTGACGCTATAGACAATGTATAGCGTTTTGAAACGCTATATGATAGTTATAGCAATTAGGAACGCTATAGAACTTTAATAGCATTCATGAACGTTATTAATGTATTGTAGCGTTCATGAACACTATAGACATGTTATAGCACTTACAAACGCTATATAGTTTACATAGCCTTTACGAACGCTATAGTTCATTAATAACATTTGTTAACGCTATAAATGTGTTATGGCGTTCCTGAATGCTGTTTATTTTTAATTGCGTTCCTGTATGTTATTGTTTGTTAATAGTGTTTCGATATATATCTACTTTTTATAGCATTTCTTTCCTGCTATTACATGTGCAACAATAGCATATCAGAATGCTATTGCAGAGTCAAAATTCTGTATTCGAAAATTTGCAGAATGCAGCACATCAGAATACTATTGCAGATAATGCCACAGTTACACAAAATCCAGGTATTCAAAAATTTAAATGCGAATCAATCACAGAATGAATTCCGAACATAAGTAAATTCATTAATTTCACTGTCTAATATATGTAGAACAACGAAGTAGTACCAAACATTCAAAATCCTTAATTTTTCCATGTAGAACAATGAAGTAGTACCAAACATATGTCCAAAAATTAAACATTAACAGTGTAGTCAGCTACATATATCCCAAAATATTGACTATCTAACATTTAGCTCCCTTCGAGCCTATCCACAACCAAAACCCCTCATAAAGCATCATCTTCCTTCATCCAACCTACACAAAAATAGGGGATAAATCATTAGTGAAAGCATTAAAAAAATAGAGTATCATAGAGTATCAAATACTAAAACGAAGTTCACAGACCCTATATTGTGAAGCATTTAAAAAAACCAAAACCTAATAAAAACTACTGATTGTATACATGTTCTGCACAACCTTAACAAAGAATACTAAAAACCTGCATATAACAAATTCAAGAACAATTATGAAAGCATTAAAAAAATACTAGTTATTTTCAAACAAGCTTCTATACCAATAATAAAAACTAATGAAACATAGAGACCAATTAAACCATATAGAATGTTTCATAAGATTAAATATAGAGAAAAAAGACCTCTTAAACATAAATGCCCTTACAATGCCAAACCACACAGCAAAGCCTGAATACTAAGGGTTCTCTTAACATAACAACCTTTAATTAATGTAAGTTGAAGGTTATATTTGGATTGGTTTGTTCCTCTTTAATAAGACATTTAGTAGGAATCTGTAGGCAGTCGAGCTTCTTCTAAACAAAATTCCATGATAGACATATCTGTCCTCATAACTGATGTAAATTCAAGTATCCAAAAATAATAAATAAGATTTTTGAAGCAAGAATGTTAACAAGTGATATATCTAGGTTGGTTGCAGCTGCTGAATTTCACCTCATCTTATTGTGTATTTACATCAAGATTGGCAATACCATAAGATAAGCAAATGAAATTAATTACAAATAATATTTAATATAGAAAAAAGACAACAAACCAATGATTTTTCTGAGGGCATACCTTATTTACACTACAAATAATATTTGAGATAGACAAAAGACAACAAAGCAACCCAATCATCATATCAGCAAAAATATAAATGCATAATATCTTACCATATTTTGTACCTCCAAGGAATCAGTTTTTGGCCCATCCGCAAGTGCTTCAATTGCTATATAAAAAAAAGAGTTTGTTAGTGAACCAGAAAAATAATGCGCTCAGTAATACTTTGTAGCTATAAAAAAAAATCTTAAAAACAGAAGAGTGCTTAGCTAGGACCATCTCACCTTCCAAAAAAAAACACCTAGTAAGAACCTTGTGAGAACAACATAGGCCTTGAGCATTTATTTCATAGGCAGGAGGTTTGTAGGAAACCCTTCCCACAACTGGCTCAGTTTTTCTTGTCCATTGTCCCATGGATTAAAGCATAAGTTGAAGCATCGAATTGTTTACAAAAGTTTATTAGTAAAGAAATGTAGTTTGAAATATATTCAATCATATGGTAGGAGTCACAAAAATAACCAGAGCAATAAATCATATGGTAGGATCCGTATCTGGCATGATACACTCATAACTTAGCTCAATGTCTCAAGATCCAGCTCAGTGAATAACTTAGCTCAATGTCTCAAGATCCAGCTCAGTGAAGTAAATGTTATATGTTATCAGAGTATCAGAGCTCCTTCCCTTCAATTCATTCAAATTGGTCCAAGTCATTCACATTGTTCCAGTCACATGCCAAGTCAAGTCCCATGTCAGCAAGTTGTAATGTATATTCTTCAAAGTAATATTTACAAAAAGGATAAGATGGGGAAGTTAGGGAAGGATAAGATGATCAAGACAGTTTTCCTGATCAGGTCCAACTTCCCCTTCAAATGGATACATATATGTCGTAACTTCTCAGCTTAACAGAATCTGTAGCATAAGGCGGTCAGGTCCAACTTCTCCTTCAAATGGATACATATATGTCGTAACTTCTCAGTTTTCCTGATCAGGTCCAACAATGAAAGGGGAAGTTGGCCTTGCAATAAAACAGCTCAAATGGATACATATATGTCGTAACTTCTCAGCTTAACAGAATCTGTAGCATAAGGTGTTAACAAGCATTTTGTACGAAAAGACAAATAAACCTGATCAGCTACGCTTGCCGCTTCTGCATATGCATCTTGTATATTTTCAGCAAGCCTCTACAGAAATATATTTGATATTCCTCCTGCAGCAACAATGAAAGGACCAGTGCCTAATGTTAAAAGAGCAATCTGCCAACAGTTGAACACTCCAATAACAAGACCACCAAAAAAGGTAGCCATGTTACGAATATAATTCTCAACCTGTTACAACAAAGCCACATTATTAAATGCATATACGAGAGAAAATAAAAGTTGAATAGAAAGCAGTTGTCAGGGAGGACATTTCTAATGAAACATAAATCAGCAACCTAAGGTACACAATCCAAGAGCAAATAAAAATTATAAAATTCTTATGGGAAAAACAAAATGAGAGGAGAACATACTTTATCACTCAGAGCTGACTGAATAAGAAACACATCACTGAATACTTGACTAACAACGTCTCCATTGTTCCCGTAAGTGTCAAAGAAGCTCATATCTTGGTTAAGTAGTACTTGGACATACTTTGACCTGATGACAGCAGTCTGCCTCTCTCCAGTAATAATCCAGCATGACACCTCTACCATATGTATGAACTCAGTATAGGCAAAATATGCACCAAGAATTCCAACAGTATAAAAGTTTCCACTAATTGAAATGTAACCTTACCTATCCACCCGGCAGCAAAAACACCAGCAGCTATATAGATTATGTACAGAGAATGCTGAAAATGAGAAAGGTGTATTTATATATTAGAATTACAGTTTCCAGAGCATTCTTTAAATTAAAGATATACCTGGGGATAATCCTATAAAAGGTTCATTTAATCTCTTAAAAGCTAGGAAAGGAATAATAGCACATGAAGAAGAAGAGACAGTACATGCATACACCACCAAAAGAGACAGTACATGCAACCTACTTAACTACCCTATCCCTATATCCATTTCTAACACATATCAAACTCCAAAAATTGGTTCCAGCTCTCAGTCAAAAATGGACCTCTCAGTACCCTCTTCTCCTAAAAAGTTAAGAAAACTAGATGAAATAGATTTTTGAATCTTCTGTACGGTAGGACCTTGAATTAGTCAATTAGAGGAGATTGAAGGAACCAAGGTTATAAATAGCGACCATGGACAAAACAAAAATTGTGAAATTTTATCCATGTCATATAGTTTTTGCCAATAACAAGATGCAAATGTTGTTTAGGGGGATCATATTAGAAAAATAAGAGAAATGCCGCTGTTTGCAAAAACAAAAGTATGATATTTATTTCACAAACTTTGTAAAGAATATTACAAGAATTCTGGGAAAGTACAACTATAGGAATCCGATCTGGATGACGATCGCTTTATCCCTTGGACGATGTGAACTTTGAAGACTTGAATCTCTGAATAACGCAGCAGCACTTGGACAAAAACTCTGATCTCTCTTGATCTTTTTCGTGATCCTGTTGAATGGAAACGAAACTCTATTTATAGAGTTCTGAAATAACTGTTTTGGGGCAGTTATTCTGAAGTGCGCCTGGTTGAAGTGCGCCTGATTTGGTCACGTTTGGCCAGACTGCGCCTGTTCTGCATTCAGTTGTTACGAACGTGTACTAACTGCTTTAGACACGTGGCGTTGTTTGATTGAAACGCATTTGGTCGTGTGCAATTAGTGGGACACGTGTTAGACATGTAGAATGGCAGTTAGGCGTTGAAATGGTCAAAACGCGCCTGCTTTTAGGGACACATGGCAGGCTCTGATTTGATGTGTTATTGAACTGCGTCTGTTTCACTTGAGAAGTAGGCGCAATCTACGAAGTGTGCTTGATATAGTCAAAAGTAGGCGCAGTCTGTAGATAGCGCCTGATTCTTCGAAGTAGGTGTGATCTGTCTAGACAGCTGTCATATCTTCTTCGAGCGCTGCGCCATCAGAGGAATGATAGCGTCGCCTTGATCTTCGTGTTTGTCAGGTAATGATGACTCCACGTCAGCTAAGCGCAGTTTGTGAAGTGCGCCTCTGTGATGCAGAAATAGGCATGTTCTGTGTTTGTTGATGAAGTAGGCGCCATTTGTTTGTAGGCGCATTCTGATTAATCTGTTGAACTTAACTTAGGCGCGGTTTGATTTTTTGGACCTACAAGACCCCCTTCAAAGTTTTTGAATTTTGAATTTTTCAAAAGTTCGAAATACTTTGAATTTCCATATGACCAAGTCAAACCGCGCTTGATATTTGAAGAAGTTGCGCAGTTTAAGGCGAGAACGGATCTTCAGGCTGAATATGCGCAATCTGTTTAGGCGCGTTTCGTTGTAGCTGTTCGAAAACTATAAATAGCCCACAAAATCCTTCGTAAACCCTTTATTGTCTTCAAGAGTAAAATTTTTCGAGTTTTCTTTTCTGATTTTCTTTCTTCTCCGACGAGCTTTTCAAATCAACTCCGATGGCGCCTCGACGTTCGGATAAGGGGAAAGAACCCGCTCCAATTGAATCTTCAAAGAAATCCAAGAAGGCCATGCCGCATCCCATGGTTGAATCGCACGGTTCTCTTCAAATCCGAGAGCCTGGACAAATTCGTGTTTCTCGACACGAAACTGCACATCCGGCCATTAATGGTGGGTCATAGGAACGTACACTGGCTCTTCTTAGAGCTCAGTTGTATTCGCCAACTCTTTTTAGGGTTTGGTGATTCTCTAAACTTCATGTTTATGAAGTTTAAACATTCCACCAAATAGCGCCTAGAAAATTAGACTCTGTTTGTTCGATCGCGCCTAGTAACAAAGCTAGGCGCTATCGGATATAGCTTTGTCTGATAAAACAGGCGCTGTTTGTTGTTGAATGAAAGCTAGGCATAATCTGCCCTATTTGACAGAAAACTAGGCGCAGTCTGCCCAGATTCATGAATTAGGCGCAATTTAATCTAGTTGGCTGAAAACTAGGCGCAGTCTGTCTTTAAGCAGTCAACTAGGCGCAATCTGATAACTTTGTTGTGATGTTGCTCTTTTCTGTTTTGCAGTTGATATCAGGGAAGATCCCAACTTCGAGATCTTCCAAGGAACTATGTCTGAACCTGAATTCAAAGAGGACTTGTCACACGTTAAGTTCCCTCATTATGAACTACCAGAGTCTCGAAGAGCAATCCTGACTACTCAGGATAATGAGACTCTTCTGTGTTTGATGAACGGCCAGCCCTTACAGTCACTGGATGCAGCTATCCACAAGAAACCACTCTTCTTGTTTGGAGATGCCTTTGGCAGGGAATCTCAGCCAAAACAGCGGGTGGAAGAGAGGATTTTTAAGAAATGTGAAAAGACTATATATTTGCCAGATATGCTTAGGAGTTTATCTCTTTCCAGATATGAGTTTGCCAGTTATCCCCGCCAAATGGCGTGGGATATCACTCCCGTTCAGCAGGCTCGGGTGGGCAAAATATGTTATAAAAAGGTGAACAACAGAGATATCTTCTATAGTTCATCTGATATTTACGCAACTCATCTCAGGGGTTTGAAACCAGGTTGCATCCCTCCCGAGAATTCATCTCGTCTATTACCAGTGAGAATACCAATTTTTGCAAATGAGTTTGTTAGGAAAGGTAGGTATTATACTGATAACACCTTAAGGATGCAAGGTTTAGTCAACCCAGATTATAAACGATGGAGCTGCATTGCCAACTGGGTTTTAGAACATTATGAAGAAGAGCTTCTTAATATCAGTTTGTATGAAGCTGTTTATTCTTTAGTACATGGCTTCCCTCCAAATCCACACCTATTTCTTTCACTGATCGAAAGGTACAATTATAGGACGGGAACCTTCATGACCCCAAAAGGAGAAATCGATTTCGCTCTTCACGAGATGAATCATATCTCCAAGCTGCCTATGGGAAATTTTCCTTATGAGGAGTATGTTCCCACTGAAGATGAATTAAACAGGCTGAAATCTGAAAATGCTGAAATGGTAGAAGTCTTTGATGAGCTGTTATGTCACTATCACATCTGTTGTTGTTATTTTGAAAGCTCAGGCTCCTGCTATCTTACTAAATGGATATCTTATCTCTTCCTCAAACATGATGATGAAGAGAAACAAATTAGTGAGAAGAAAGCTGTTGATCCGCTTACCTTTCAGCGTTTCAATGAGGAAGAGATAAATGAGTTGATGGCAAGGTTTCGCCAAGAAGATATAATAGTTAAAAATGATGAAGATTATCCTCCCCTCAAGATAGGAGATAAAATAGAAAGTTTCATGAGGATGGGATACAGACGTATGTCTAAGAAAGCCCATCTGGCAGGCTTTCTTGCTTTTTGGCTACGAAGGTATGTAGTCCCTGGAGCAAGTGCAGTCGATCGCTTCCATAGAGGTGTTCTTTTTGCTGCAGTCCGCCTAGTGTTCGGTTATCGGATGGATATTTTATCGACGATGACAAGCCGACTTAATCATAGTCTGCGTTGCTTTGTGGACGGCATGCTAAATAATAAGAAAGATGGCTTTCCACGTACTGAAGTCGCCCATACTTATTTATTTGGGTGGCTTCTACTCCACTGTCCAGTTTTGATGAGCCCTGGCGAAAGAGCTATTGGAGGAAACTTTTTAAGAAAGTATGAAGGGTGTAGATGGAATCACACCTCCTTGATAGATTGCCGGCGAGTATTGAACCGCGGCGATAACTGGGATTTTTATTGTGTTGATCCACCAGCTGGCTACGAGTTATTGCCAGCTAATATCCTAGATTCAGTGAATACTCTACCAACAGATCCAGCTATATTCAATTGGTTGAAGTCGATTCGACCTTCACACCTCGTACATCGATTTGAAGATGAATGTATTCTTGAACCATATTTGCCTAGCCGTTTTGCACGCCAATTCGGCTATGATCAATTCCATGTAGGGAATGCCACAACATGCCTACAAGGGAAAGGATATTTGATTGATGGCGCCAGGGCTTGGTACTATTATAATGCTAAAAATACGAGGGCCGTTTTCTCAATGCCTGAGAATACAAATCATGGACCGCGAATGTTATTCACCTATTCAAGGTTTTACACTTCGGCCAATACCTTTGTGGAGACTTTTGATTTAGCACATAGCTTCGCTTCTGACAAACGAGCCAAGAAAGGAAAGCCGAGCATTCTTTATAAAGATCCAAATGACGAAGAACCTGCTGACGAACCTTTTGAAATCTCCAGAGATATGAACTTCCTTGAGGAGTTTATTGAACCCTTAAACATTTCTCTCCGAGTAACAAAATCTCCTATGAAGGATAAGAAGAAAAGAAAAAATGATAATCCTGTTGCTTCTCCAGATCCAAAGAAAAAGAAGACCACCGCAGAATCTCCAGAAGGAGTTACCACTAGGTCACAATCGAGACAACGAGCAGAAGAATCTGTAAGGAGTGAAGAGACAACTCCTACATCTTTACAGAAATAACCGGGCATTTCTACTGACCAAGAAAGTCCGGATGTGCCTCTTCAAAGAAGGCCGTGTTTGAAGAAAGTAGTTAGTAGAAAATTAAGATTATTGAGTCCGTCTCGTGCTGCATCCATCCTGGCTAGTGCTGTTGCTGGGCATATGATGTCTTCCCCTACTCCCATCTCTGGATCAGAACCATTAACTACAGAAGAACCAACACATTCTAGCAAAGAGGCTATGGAAGTAAACGCATCTTCTGTGATTGGTCAGCCTTCAACTTTGGCGATTCTTCCTGAAGCGCTTCCAGAAACAGTATCTAATACTATTCCGGTCGATACGTTAGATCATCTTCAAACTCATGCCGATGATCCAATATATTCAGATAGCGAAATGATTGATGCATTACAAGCATGCGCTGAATATCTTGAGGAGACTGTTACTGATCCGGAAGCTGAAAATACAAATGAGCCATCTGACGCTCATAATTTAAATGAAAAGAATGTTGAGAGCATTGACAATGAACCATTGGAGGAAGCACGTGTCAATATTAAGAAGACTCCTACCAGAGAAGACCAGCCTTCACTTAGTACTTCCGATACGGGAAGTAATCATGCAGAGGAAGTCTCAGAAGAAATACCAACTCATCATCCTCAGGAGATAGCAGTATTAACGGATACACCACACATGCCCGATTCAGGTTAGATTTCTTGAATCCTATCAGGTGGTTATTAATGATGATACTTGTTTTTATAGTATATTGATTCCTTTTCTTTAATAGCTGAAGGTAATGTATACCTATCAGGCGGTTCAGAGGCGGGTAGTAGTCAAGCAATGGTGACATATACTATTCCTGCGATAGGCACCCCTGCTCGAACAATGGATACTGGTAAATTGCTAGTTTATTATTCTGAACTTCATAACTTTCTTAGAAAATTAACGCAATACGTTAACTTTCAGGAGAACAAATGAGGAGTGTAACTAGCTCGAAAATGGCTCCATTGGAGACTCCTGCCAGAGAAGAGAGTTCTACAGAAATGCCTATACCTGGGCCATCACAAGTCCAGATTGAATTGCCTCAATTAGGTAAAGCTTTAACTTTGTCGACTTTGTAAAATAAAACTTGCTAACGAGAATATGTCGCAGAAGAACCAGTCAAAGCTGCTACAAGCTCTACCACGGCACCTTCAATAAAGATAACCCAGATATCAAAAGAAAGATCTTCTGAAATTATTGCTTTGACGACGCCATCTGTCGCAACTGAAGTTACTCCAGTCGAGATAGCAGAAACTCCTATCACTTCTGAGGCAAATAGAATCGTTATAAGATCTTATACAAACGCATTCTATCTAACACTCAAGCCGATGGTGGAGAGTGAGAACATTCCTTTCTCCAAAGTCAGGAAATCCGTAAAATATTTGATCAACGGGATTCGTGACCACGGAGATGAAGTTCAGGCCGTTTATCTGGAACATATCCTCAATGAGCTTGAAGAAGTGAAGACTGCAATGAAGAATCTATCATCTGGGAATATAGATTCACTAATTGAAGAAGAATGTCAAGCTTTGGCTCGGGAAGTTGAACAGAAGGAAAAAGATCTTGAAGCATTTTTGGCAGCCTTTGCTCAGTTTACTGCTGATATGGAAACCCAGATTGAAGAAACATCTTCGAAGCTGGAGACCAATGAAGCTGAAATAGCAGAAGTTGACGAAGAAATTGCCAAGCTTCAAGAACGTCTGACTCTGGCGAAGCGGAAAAGGGAAGAGAAGGTTCTCTTAAACAAAGAAACTGCAGATCACCTCGTTGCGCTGAAGCGTCAAAAGGAGCTTAATACCAAGACTCATCATGAAGAGCTGACTGTTCGTTTTGCTAATCTAAAACCCTTTGACTTCGAGTCAACAAGGAATCAAATTAGACAAAAGATTTTGAACTCTCAAAATGAAACGATAGCTGCTTTGAAAAGACGTGTTGCAGAGCTCAGTACCCGGCCTTCTGAATAACTAAATTTTTGTGATGTCTTTCTTTATTTTGACCAATTGTAATGGACCTTATTTTGA
Organism: Iris pallida; assembly: GCA_029216955.1. Taxonomy (NCBI): domain Eukaryota; kingdom Viridiplantae; phylum Streptophyta; class Magnoliopsida; order Asparagales; family Iridaceae; genus Iris; species Iris pallida. Next base: position 830,949 of record JANAVB010000399.1, on the reverse strand, counting down.
ATGAAATGGAATGATATTTTGGATGATTCTATTTACTTGTTACATACCCTATTATAGGAGATAAGCAATATAATGAGAAAACATATTCAGAGGTACAGGACGTGATATATTTTCTTGATGTAGAAAATAACTATATTCTTTATATCTTGCTCAGAGGTAATGTGGACATGGCAAAATATAAATATCGAATATTTGTTAATTCAATAGACAACTTAGTCAGAGGTAATAGGGACGTAACAAGTTGCAATAGAAAATATGTAGAACTCAAAGGTAATATGGACGTGAATTCTTTTTTATGACAATGATGATATGATGAACGGTTGAAAATGAACCGTCAGAATGAATGATTCATCAAAAATGTCTGCTGGGGATTTTAATGAATGAACCTTTAGATTCATCGAAGGGGGGTGAACAGTCACCTTGATTCACGAAGAGTCAGTAGACTAGTATAAATAATACAGGACTCATGAAGAATTTTATCACTGCCTTCAACAGGAAAGATATCTTCCAACAACATGTCTAAGGAGACTGAAGTCGTGCCGAAAACCGAGAGCGTCACCGGGGAACTTTCTGCTGGAACGGAGAAGGGCGAAGGGTCGTCTGCACCCAAGCTTCTCATCAACTCAGTCTTACCGGATCAAAAGGAGGTGGGCGAAGGCTCCTCTGCACCAAAGCCTTCACAGGATATCCTTGACTTTCTGATAGAGCCGGGGAAGACGGCGGAAGAAGAGGCAAAGAGGATAGCTTTCCTCAAATTCTTGCTGAGTTCCGACAAAGATGTCTTCGACTCCTTTGCTGATTTTGCTTGTGAGAAGGAGGGGCTTGGCCCTCGTCCTAAGTTTGATAGGGATGATAGTGATCTCCCTTAATGTAATGTAATAAAAAAGAAATTTTATTTACATTGTCTGTCAAGAAATCTTTACACATTTATACGTAGTATTTCTTAAGAAATTTGCCATTGATAGGCATCATAGCTATTCTGCCATCCATCTCTGCTAACTGGTAGGCACCATTGGAAAACACTTTGTTTACAACAAAAGGACCTTCCCACTTGGCATCGAACTTGCCCTTACTCATGTGAGTCATAGTCATAGGACGTCTGACTGTAAGGACCAAGTCACCTTTTTGAAATGTTCGTACTTTAACTTTACGATTAAAGGCTTTTGAGATACGGGACTGGTATAACTCAATGTGCTGTTGAGCCAAAAGCCTCTTTTCATCAAGTGCCTCCAATTCTTGCAATCGAAGTAGATCGTTGTTCTCCATTGTAAGTTCATTGGCAATGGCTATCCGCAGAGACAGGATTTGAATTTCCAGTGGCAGAACTGCTTCACAACCATACACCAAGGAGAAAGGTGTACAGCCGGTAGGATTGCGAACAGTAGTGCGATAAGCCCATAAACATTCGCCAAGCTTCTCACTCCAATTCCGTTTGTTAGTAGAGACAAACTTCTTGAGGAGTTTGATAATGGTTTTATTGAAAGCTTCAGCTAAACCGTTTGCTGCAGGGTTATAGGCTGTCGAAGCAACATTGTCGATGCGATGATCGTCACAGAACCGAGTGAACTTTTGACTAATGAACTGAGGTCCATTGTCATGAATGATTCGCTGCGGTACACCAAACCTGTATATCACATGGTGTTTGATGAAGTTGATGACACTGCTGGTTTTGACTTCAGCCAGAGGTATAGCCTCAGCCCACTTAGAGAAGTAGTCTGTGATGGCCAGGATAAACCGGTGCCCTTTAGAAGAAGGAGGGTTGATTGGGCCTATGATGTCCATGCCCCAAGCTTCAAAAGGCCAAGAAGCAGCCGTAGGATGTAGATATTCTGATGGTTGATGAATGAAATCTGCATGAATTTGACATGCTCTGCATTTCTTTGCGTATTCAATAGCATCGGAAACCATAGAAGGCCAGTAATAGCCCATACGACGAATACGATCTTGCAATTTAGGACCGGGTTGATGCGCTCCACAAACACCATCATGAGCTTCACGTAGTATTTGTTTTGCTTCATTACCAGCAAGACAACGTAATAGTAGACCATCATAAGTTCGTCGATAGAGAGTTTTTGTTATATGATTATAATAGAAACGGAGAGATCGTCTTCGAATGCTGGTGGCTTCTTTGGAATCTTCAGGCAATTTCCATAGACTGCAAATCAATGAAAGGAGTTCTCAATCTTCATTGATGATATTGACCTCAGCAGAATTACTAAACTCAATATTGTGATTATTTTCAATACAAATAACTCTCTATTGGAAATAACAACCAATTGGTCTTTGGACAGGAATCGCCAAGACTGCTGCAAGGTTTGCTAGAGCATCTGCTTCGGTATTGTAAGCCCGACGAACGTATTCAATATAGAAAGCTTTGAAGGAAATGGCCAGAGCAATGGCTGCTTATGATACGGA
>JANAVB010000399.1:813513-824162 GCA_029216955.1 Iris pallida | reverse complement strand
TGATAATGAAAGAAGGCCAATCTTGGAATTGAGTTGCCCCTGTCCACATTACTAACAATTGGCAAGAGATTATTCTTGCAAGTGTCAATGGTGACGGAGATGGGGTCCCATTGGCATCTTGAGAGCTTCGCGACGAAACCTCTCAATAAATTGCTCAACAGGCCTCATTATTTCTTTGTTTGATTTTAATGAGGGCTGACATAGTCATGTCATTGACTTCATAAAATCGTTCAAGGAACATCTGTTTGAAACCAGCAAAGAAGTGATACATCCGTCTGGTAGACTCGGTACCAGTCATAAGCAGCGCCAGTTAAGCAACTGACGAATACCCGAGTAAGAAGGGCATCATTAGGCTGAAGAGGATCAGTCATCAATTCAAAATGATTAATATACTGATTGGGAGATGAAGTGCCATCGAATGCATAATGGTGGGGAATTTGTATTTGGCGGAAACTGCATTTTTTCCATTCGGTGGGGATAGGGTTGTTTAATGCCAAACCGTTGTAAGCCTTCCCTTTGTGTATAGGCTCAAATTGATTCCGTAATTGTTCAACAGCATCATTAGCGTTCCCTGAAGATTGAGGATTACTAGATTGATTGGTGATGGCCGGAGGAGGAACTGTATGGGTAAGCATCACCCCCAGCACAGTTTGGCTAAGAGTAACCTGAACTGGTACTGTGGTGACTGGAGGAGGTGGTACCCCCAGACCAGGATTCTGAGGGTGGAAGAAAACCAATGGTTCAGGAGTATGACGGTGGAATGTGCTGAGAGTGTTTGACCATAATAATATCATGCATTTTAGCCATCATTTCGGCCATAGTCTTCAATTGTTCTTCTAGTGCACACAATCCTTTGATTCTGATTGTTAGAACAGAAGCATCTTGTTCTTCAGTAACGTATGCTGTCACTTCTCATGCCATGACAGATGACACAGTTTGTTCAGAGCCATCACTGTCGACAGCAAAAGTCCGAATTACCCCATCATGGAAGAGAGATCACTGTAAGGGAGATTCCTTTGACCGATTGTTTCTCGGCTTCGAGATCGAGTATGCTGGTAAACACCATCATCTGATTCTCTAAGTCAGTCAAGATAGTGCTGGCTAGGTCTCCGGGTCTTTCCGTGCTTGCATTTTCTACCCCCAGAGTCTCTGGAAGTCATGTTGAGGAGGCAAACATTACCTCTTCATCATCACTCTTTTGATCAACAGAAGGGAAAGTCAGACGCTCGAAGATTAGAACGTTGGTTGTTTGGCAACAACATTTGATAACCACTTCGTGAGGATGATTGCATGATGAACTTGTGATTGTTTGGGAGAACTGGGGGTGATATTCCGTTTCTGCCTGAGATGATCCACGGAAGATCAGAGACAACGGGATGAGAAGAAGTAGCAGGGATATATCATAGATGACATTGGAACATGATTCGATTTCGTAAACGTTCGATTCCATGAGTATAAAGAGAGGTACTCATCTGATTGGCGTAATTGTCAGGATTCCTTGCCTCTAAAGGTTGATATTGAGGCAAGTTGATCTTAGCATGCTTGCGTTTTACAGAGGTAGGTTTGATTGGGGTTTTCTATTAAGATATGCCCGTAAATCATTTAAACCGCCCTGGGAACCTCAGTTTGTGAAACTTGTAATTTGCCTTGTTCGGATCGTGAAAATCCGCAAATTAGGCAATTCCTGAATATTTGCCTTGGGAGTAGGTTAAAATACCTCTCTGATTAGTACGAGAACCTTGTTAAGGAGGATATTCGTACTAATAGGTGCAGAGGCACTATCAGTTGGATCCTCCTCGATAAGAATCGAAGAAGACTGGAAAAGGCCAGAGGACCTTTCCCATTGTTTTGAGATGAAGGGATAGCGAAAGAGCATTTCCCTCTGTTATCTTTCAAGTTTGAGCTTGGAAGATTGGGAGAAGAACAAGGGGCTTTTCCTTTTGATGGAATGGAAAGAAGGAACAGCCAAAGGATGTCCTCAGCAAACTGCGCCTGAGCAGTTTGGGGTTATCGATTCTGGAGTGATTCGGAGTAGATACGCCTGAGCAGACTGCGCTGAGTAGATGCGCCTGTTTAGTCAGGGCAGCAGAAGATGCATTGGACTGCGCCTGGGCAGCAGCAGAAGATTTGACTTGTACCAATTTGGCACAAACTGTGTCAGAAGGAGGTTTGGTGTCGACTGCGCCTGTTTCCCTAAGGAGAGAACGGACCGAGCCTGATTACGAGGCAGAGATTGTGATGTTTTGGCATGAACTGTGCCAGAAGATGGGTTGACAGCAGACTGCATCTGGTTCACAGCTCTAGTCTGTTTCCCTAAAGAGAGAACAGACTGTGCCTGGTTGGCATGTTGGCCGCAGACTGCGCCTGAACAATATGTTTCCCTAAAGAGGGAACAGACTGCGCCAGGGGTTAGAGACAGGCACTGGTGTCTTGGAAACAGCAGGTTGTGCCGAAGAAGTGGCAGCGTTCTTCATCAGAGAAGGAGCAGAGTTTGGGGAGCCACACTGAGCGAGTCTGCTCTTGACGGAAGTCGTAGTGCGGCGAGAAGGGCTTTGTGCTTAATCATTGCTTCGTAGTCGTTTGGTCGATTTCACGACCAAAGTCTTCTGCGTCTTGTCGATAGACGCTGTGTCACATGAGTTGTCACCTTTTCATCAGAGGAAAAGGTCGTCTCCAGTAGAGTCGCCATTTTGTTTGAAAAAAAAAAGTATGATATTTATTTCACAAACTTTGTAAAGAATATACAAGAATTCTGGGAAAGTAAACTATAGGAATCCGATCTGGATGACGATCGCTATCCCTTGGACGATATGAACTTTGAAGACTTGAATCTTGAATAACGCAGCAGCACTTGGACAAAAACTCTGATCTCTCTTGATCTTTTCGTGATCCTGTTGAATGGAAACGAAACTCTATTTATAGAGTTCTGAAATAACTGTTTTGGGGCAGTTATTCTGAAGTGCGCCTGGTTGAAGTGCGCCTGATTTGGGCACGTTTGGCCAGACTGCGCCTGTTCTGCATTCAGTTGTCACGAACGTGTACTAACTGCTTTAGACACGTGGCGTTGTTTGATTGAAACGCATTTGGTCGTGTACAATTAGTGGGACACGTGTTGGACATGTAGAATGGCAGTTAGGCGTTGAAATGGTCAAAACGCGCCTGCTTTTAGGGACACATGGCAGGCTCTGATTTGATGTGTTATTGAACTGTGTCTGTTTCACTTGAGAAGTAGGCGCAATCTACGAAGTGTGCTTGATATAGTCAAAAGTAGGCGCAGTCTGTAGATAGCGCCTGATTCTTCGAAGTAGGTGTGATCTGTCTAGACAGCTGTCATATCTTCTTCGAGCGCCGCGCCATCAGAGGAATGATAGCGTCGCCTTGATCTTCGTGTTTGTCAGGTAATGATGACTCCACGTCAGCTAAGCGCAGTTTTGTGAAGTGCGCCTCTGTGATGCAGAAATAGGCGTGTTCTGTGTTTGTTGATGAAGTAGGCGCCATTTGTTTGTAGGCGCATTCTGATTAATCTGTGAACTTAACTTAGGCGCGGTTTGATTTTTTGGACCTACAGCCGCATGTATGAATCATGCATAATTTTGGTAAAGCAAAGTAGTAAGTTACAAGTTGTAACGGAAATTCCTCCATACATTTGCTGATTTCAATTGTTAGTTAATCATAGTTGGAATTCAACTAACAACATCAGATGAAGAAATTGTAAACAAACTTCCTTGACGATGAAAAGAAACAATGCACTAGAAGGTATTATTCCATATTTTCATCAGTAATTAAAAGAACTCACAATTCCTTTGGTAGATTTCCAAACATTTCAGTCAACTGTCCATTAAGTTGATTATGGCCTGATTTCTGCATTCAACAATCAAGGTGACAATGGTTAGAATATTATGAAATATCAATTTATAACACAAGAAATCAATAAGAAAAAGAAAACCATTAGGTTAGAGTTCCACAGTGCATATCAGCTTTCCATAAATCTTCTGCCACTTCTAGAACTTGTACAACTGAAATAAGATATAGAGCTTACAAGATTACTTTTTCCAGTTACATTCTTCGAATCAAGAGCAACAATCTGATTACACAACAACTTAGTCCTTCAAAAGTTAAAAACATCTCTATCCCGCTCTTCAGGAAATTATAAGATAATAAAGCAGAACCCTTCCATAGCATCAAGCGATCATCCTTACTGGGACACAAACCTATCTGATGTGTCATATGTACACAAACATCTCTATTCCTATTATATTTTAGAGCGACTATGTTATGTCTCATATGTACATGATACTGACACGACACAGACCGTGTCATGTCTAATATGTATCAGACCGTGTCTTGTCTAATACTAAAATCCGAAACAATGTGTCTCGGTGTCATACACTTGCACAATCAAGGAAGACGAGAAGTAGAACTACAATAGACAGAACTAAGAAAAACATAATCGATTTCTCTTGTTCCAGTAGTTAATCACCAAACAAATATTCGAGCAAAAGGAACATAGAAGGAGAAAAAAAAAGAGCCCGACTTCCCAAAATCAGTGCCTTAGGATCAAGTTGTGTCGTGTTGTGTCCATGCAAGTGTTCTTGCAACATGAAACCACCACTAATTAACATCATCGACAATAACAACCAGCAGCAAGATTTTGAACCTTGCTCATCTTCACTGGTATTATGTCGTCCATCGTGAGCTCCTCCTTGGTGACAGGTCCCATTTTCCTACGTGTGTAAACGAATACCATTAAAAAAACAAAAACAGAACACTAAGAAGCCTAATTTTTGCGCCCATAACTCTAATTTTTCGAACCGTGGCACAGCAATGTGGCGCTAAATCAGTTGGCGCTCCAAGTGGAGGCCGGACTTCTTAGATGCCATCGGATCCTCTGGCACCCTGCCAATAACTGGACGAAAATCGGATCAAGAAGTGTCAAAATCGACTAGTTAGAAATCGAAGAAGAAGAGAAATAGAGAAGCTTACTCGCACAGATCATGGCGGCCGGAAAATACAGTTTGCGGATCGTGAAGAAGGAGAAGATAGCCGCCGAGGTCACCTTCCCGCTCACTGCGGTCTTCAAGTACCCAAAACTTGAACGCAGCCGTCTTGAACGCAGCCGTCTTTAGCCCCTCCACCCTCCACGGCGGACGTGAGGGTTGATATAGGCTTTCAGATAGATGGAGAGGTTTCCAGGGTTAGAGTTTGGGGTAAGTAGGGAGGTTTTCTAGGGTTAGGGTTTAGGGTGGGAAGAGGAGGAGGGATTTGGGGATTCAAAGAAAATAAGGAGGTTTTGATGTGTTTGCCAGAGTGCGGGGAAAATTTGAGCCGAACTAAAAAATAGAGCGAGCCTGAAGAGTTTTGGGGAACGAGAGAGAGGACCGGAGAAAACTCGAGAGAGAGAGAGAGAGAGAGAGGAGAAGAAGAGGGAAAATGAAAATGAAAATGAAAATGAAAAGGAAAAGGGGAGAGAGGTGGAGGATGGTCAAGTGAGAATGAGAGGGAAAACGAAAATCATTGCGGGAAGAGTCGGCAAATTTTTTTATTTTTTTTTCGATGTCGCATTAGGGTGTGTTTGGTAAAGGTGGGATTTAAATTTTTATAGATTTGGAGATAAATTCATGGAATCCTATGTTTGGTTGGAGATTGATTTGGATGTGAAAAGTATGACAAAATCCAAACTTGGATTTGGTTGGATTTTGGAGAAAAAAATAATTATTCTTTAATAATTTCGTTAAAATATTTATTATTTAATAATTTTGTTAAAAATTAGTAAATTAAAAATTAATTAATCTTTAATAATTTCGTTAAAAATATTTTTTCATTAATAATTTCGTTAAAAATTAGTTAATTAATAAAAAAACTAACTATTTTATTAGTATTATTAATTAATAAAAAATAGTATTATTAATAAAAAATTAGTTAATTAGTTAATTAGCTAATTTCGTTATAATCATAATTAATAATTTATTAGTATTATTATAATATTAATTAATAATTTGTTAATTAGTTAATAATCATAATTTACTAGTATTATTCTATTATTATTATAATATTAATTAATAATTTATTAGTATTATTATAATATTAATTAATAATCATATCCTATGTTTAGTATTATTAATTTAAAATTAGTTAATTAGTTAATTTTGTTATAATCATATTAATAATTTATTAGTATTATTATAATATTAATTAATAATTTGTTAATAACTATTTAATTATAATCTTAATTAATAATATTTTAATCACAATTAGAATCATATTTTATAATAATTTAATTAATAATATACTAATCATAATAATATTAATTTATAATTACTATTTTTAAAATATTTAATTTATAGTTAATTAATCATTAATTATTAATTATAATCAATAATTATAATTTATAATTATTAATCATTAATAAAAAAATTATCAATTATTAATTATTAATTATTAATTATTAATCGTTAATTATTAATTATTAATCGTTATTTATTTAAAAATTAACTAATAATTAATTATTAATTTTATAATTAATAATAACTAATCGTCAATTATTAATTACTAATCGTTAATTATAAATTTTATAAATAATAATAACTATAATTAATCATAATTAATTAATAGCTTAATTATTGATCATGACTATAATTTAATTATTAATCATAAATCAAAATCCTATGTTTGGTTGGAGTTGGATTTGGAGTAGGATTTGAATTTTAAAATCCATGATTTGGATTTGTAGGATTTCCAAATCCAAATCCAAATAGTAAAATCCGGTTACCAAACAAGCCCTTACTTTGTCACGGTTTTCACTGTTACAAACATTATCAAAATAACACAAATATAAAACTAAAATTTTAGTAACGATTGATTAATTATTGTAACAGCTATTACCGTTACAAGTGTGTCACAGTAATAACCGTTACTAATTATAGAAAAATGTGTTACAAATTACGTGTTTTAGTGTAGTGATAGTAACTAAATATACAAAGATATATTTCGTATATATATTACTAAATTTTCTTATTCGGTTTACCAGGGAGAGAAATTTTAGTTAAAATTTCTGAAAGATTAGTGGGATTAAATCGAAACCGAATCCCAAAACCGAAATCGAAAAAGAAATTTTAGTATTTTCAAAACCGAAACCGAACCGAATTTTTTTCAAACCGAGACGAATCTCTTATTCGGTTAGGTTCGATTCAGATTTCGCTCCAAAAATCGAATAATGCTTACCCCTAGACATACGGGCATAGCAACGTTCAGAAAAAACTATACCATTAACAGCATTCATAACACGCTATATAAAGTTCTGTTAACAGCACTGCATAATGAATGCTATTGATAATGACATTCTAATAGCAGGAATACTTCAACGCTATAGATAAACTGCTATTGTATGAACGTTTAATAGCACTTCAGTATGAACGCTATGGATGATTATATTATAATAGCAGGGAGGCTCGAACGCTATAAATAAACTGCTATTGTATTCTATTTTAATAGCACTGCAGAAGAAACGCTATTGATGATGACATTCTATAGCAGGGAGGCTTGAACGCTATAGATAAACTGCTATTGTATGCCCTATTTGTTGTAGTGCTTGCTCGTAGAACGTAGCTGGCCGCAACTCTATACAGTGGGTCCGTGGCATTCACTGAAAACCAAGCAGATGCCATCTCGGTTTTGAAACTAGGATGATGTCTCTAGAAATTCAGGAATTTGAAAGGTTTCTTTATGCGGTGGGAGCTGCTGCTGATCTCGATGAGAAGGGGTGAGTGATCGGACTCAGTGGTGTTGAGATGAGAGAGGCTGGAGATGAGCCCCATGTCAGCCCACTTGTTGTTGATGAGGACGCGGTCCAGGCGGAAGAATTAACGCCGGGAGCCTTCCTGCATGTTGTACCAGGTGAAAGCGTTGCCGAAAAAAGAAAGATGGGTGAGGTGGGCGTTGAGGGTGAAGTTGTTGAAGTCGTCCATGGCCGGAAGAGGAGGCGGACGCCCTTCGGACTTTTCGGCACTACAAGAGATGGTGTTGAAGTCGCCTAAACACATCCACGGAAGGTTCTGGAGGGAGAGGTGGGTGTCGAGCAGATCTTCCCAGAGGAGTTTTCGTTCATGGAGGTCGCAGCTGCCGTAAACGGCGGAGATTAGGGTTCTGTTCCGAAGTTGAGGGTGTTCCACCCAGAAGGAGAGGGCTTTGCTGGAGTCCTGAACCATACCTGATTTGATGCCAGCACTGGCGAGAATCCAGATGTCATGACTGCCGGCCAACGCAGTCGCGAAACCAAGTTGTAGTCGGATTCCAGTGATCATCTTCTTGGGGACTTTGGGTTCGATGATCACTAGTATGTTGATTTTGTCGATTTTCTTAAGGCTGAGGATTCTATTCAGCATCGCTTTATTGGCTATACCTCTCACGTTCCACGAGAGAATATTAAACATTAGATAGGGGGAGTGGTGGTTGAGCTTGGCAGCTGACCTTGTGGTTATAGCTGCTTGCGGATTCTTTTTCTTGTTTTTTTTCTTTTTTGAGGAGGATATGTTGGTGGAGTTTGTGTGGACGTTACTGGCCTCAGCCAAACCAATAGGTGAGGAAGCACGTTAGGTGGCCACAGTGAAGTAATCTGTTGTCTTGACGTCTTCAAGTGCACACAGAGGGTTGTTGTAATCTAGGAACCCTGCTTCCTGGGCTTGCCAGAACCTGCATGTAAGAGGGGAGCAAGGGTCAGGGGGGCATCGACGAAGACGGAAGAGCGGGCCGGATCTACCGGGGGCTTCTCTAGCCCCTCGACAATATGGCCAGGGTCGGAGGCTCCGACGAGCAGCATGTGGGAGAGCGCGAGGCCACTAATGAAGATGGGGGGTTGGGGCTGGTGCCCAAGGGCTTAAGGGAAGTGATGGGGGAGATCTGAAGGGAAGCAATGCCGGCGTAAATGGTGGAGGAGATGGGGGATGGATAGGCTGTCGGATATCAGCACGTCAACGCAGGAGACGTCCGGCTCAGCCTGGAAGATGTTGTTTGATTCGGGGTGAACATGATCTGAGGTGTGCGCACAAGAGCTCTCGGGGGCGTTATCTTCGTCTAGTATGCCAAAGGAGTTAGAGAGGGTGATGGAGGGGGGGTTGAAGGGAACGATGACGGAGTCTGACGGGGTGTGGGATCTAGTGCTTTGCTGAGGATGGGTTCCTGTAGGGTGAAGGGGGCTGGAGGGAAAGTCAGATGAAGTAGGGCAGGGGGTGGTGGACACAGCCGGATCTTGGGTTTTGGAGGGTCTAGGCTTCTTGAGATCCGGGTTAGCCCGGAAGCAGCGCGACAAAGAATGACCGCTCATCTGGCAATATTGGCAGTAAATAATGTTGTTGTCAAACACCAGCGGTTGTCTGATCGTCTGATCTCCCAGCTCTATCTCAATCATTTTGGGTGGTTCGTTAGCAAAGTCGAGCTCAACACAAATCTTCGCATAGTTGCATTTAGAAAGGGTGCGTGTTTCTTCCGTAATGGCAAGCAAGGACCCAAAGGAACTAGCTATACGCTTGAAAGCAGCTGCGGGGAAGCATACCAGGGGGAGGTTGGAGAGGGTGACCCATGTGGATATGATTGTCGAATCCAGAACGGGGTTGAATTTGGGTGACCATTTGGCAATTTTAGCAATCTGATAGTCAATTTTGGTGGGGCCCTTGGCCCAAACCTTGATGCAGTACTGGTCGGAGGACAGGTGCAGGAACATGTGCTTAGGATCGAGAGGGGTGACCTGGAAGGCGGCCGAAAGACCCCAAGCAGCGATAGCCTCCTTCACCTTAGCTATCTTCAGACAGCCGGAGCCGAACTTTAGGACGAAAGTTTTGTGGAAGGTGAAGGAGAGGAAAGAAATGTCCGCGTCGGAGAAGGGAACACAAATTGGATATCCATCAGATGGGGTAGCGAAAACAATGTCAGGAAGAACGATCTCCGCGAGTGAAGGAGGAGGGACCCGCGCACGATCTGGCCGTAAGGCGTCGGCGTAGGATGGGACACGGGGTGAGGCCAGACCTTCCACGGGGGTGGAGGAAGGGGACAGGGGAAGCGGGAGGGCAGCAGGCGACGGGAGCGGACGAGAAGTCGGGCCCGCCAGCTATAGGCCCGCCAGTAAAGGAGAAAGGGAGCCCCAGCGCGGGGGAGACCAGCGCTGAGGGAGGGGACGGGCCCACAAAGTGGGAGCCACCAGGGTCACGAAAGCCCACGATAGGGGAGAGGCTAGCCCACATCGTGGGAGCCTCGAATCGTGCGTAAGCCCGCGACAGCGGGAGAGGGCTGACCCACGACGTGGGGGCCTCTGCGCTGGCCCACCACAAAAGGGAGGATAACGCGATCCGCAATAGAGGAAGATGGTTGGCCCACAACGTAGGAGCCCCCGGGCTATAGAAAGCCCGCAGCAGAGGATGAGGGTTGGTCCACACATAGGGGGCCCCCAAGCTCGGGTAAGCCCGCAATAGCGGGAACAGGCTAACCCACACCGTGGGAGCCACCGCACGTGCCCATCGCTAAATGTGCAGGGACTACGCAGGCCTCAAGCTGCGTAACCGCGAGAGGGGAACGGAATACGCAAGCAGCCCCATGGGAATGCGCGTGCGTATGCGTAGTGTAGGTCAATCTTAGGGGAGTGGGCTCGGTCTCCAGGGGAA
>JANAVB010000399.1:708513-811013 GCA_029216955.1 Iris pallida | reverse complement strand
TGTTATAGACTAATTTACTTGATGCTGACACGATGTTATCACGGATTAGTGCTATATAGATCTTTACATGAGATGTTATCCCCCTCGGGTGCATCGAATACATCATGTCATGTACTTTTCACGAACATTATGTATTTCATGGACTCTTATTATTTATATACACTCATGTGCTCTCATGTACTCTAATGATCTCATGAGCTTCATGTATAAACTTTCATGTATAATAACATAACTTGTATAGATCCTTGTGTATGATTGGGGTACGGGGGAGTAGAAGTAGTCATATGAATAATTCCAAAGTAGTGTAATCATGTATAAACTCTGTAGTATAATCATGTATAAATAAAACTGTTCACATGTCTATCTTGTACTCTAAATCACTAGTCACTTACAGTTCTCTATTACCATACCTAAATATTTTCTATTATCAAATTCTCTCTCTTTCTTCATGTTTATTCTTACAGTTTTCATGTACTTTATTATATAACATGCTTTACATTTTCTGTCATGATATGAACTGTGTGAGATGTATTGTGCTCGTTTCTGTCCTGATTGGACCTATTGATAAAATTTTACAGGTAACTTGGAGGATCACAGCTAGCCTAGAGGACACTAGTAGAGCTTGAAGTAGAGGTCTAGAGTTTTGTTTATCTTATTTCTTGTTGTCTTGGAGATGTATTTTATTTTAGATATTGAGATTTTGTGTTGTTAAACAATTGACTTATTTTACTTCTGGTTGTATCCTATTTTTGGATTTTTTATCTATTTTACCTTGCTGATTATCTACCTCTAGTTTGTGATTGAGATTGTATCCTCCTGTGATTGTCCTCCATTTGGATATTATATCATATAGTGTTAGTTATGATGGTGTCCTAGAACAACGTTCTACCGTCGACACTATGGCGTAGGCTGGACGTACCCACTTCTCGTACTCTTACACTGGGTACGGGTCGTGACAAGTAGTAGCAGGAAAGGACGGGTACTGTCAAAGACTTCAAGAAGATATTCCTTCGAGAGTTCAAGGGGACAGAGGGGATCCTCTATGCCGATGATTTGCTGGAGGATATTGAGCGGATCTTGCGTCTGGCACAGATCCCGCAGAGATTGAAGGTGGAGGCAGACGCTAGCCAGCTATTCGATATCGCCCTTACGTGGTATCATACATAACCTAGGCTTGCGGTGACGGGGTTGACTTGGGAGGCATTCAAGAAGCTTTTTAAGGAGAAGTACTTTCCTGACGTGGCTTTGAGTGCTTTGGAGGGCCAGTTTCATGGATTGGTTCAGGGAAGACTGTTAGTAGATGAGTATGTTGCTGAGTTTTCCCGGTTGAGCCAGTTCGCGAAGGGCATAGTTCAGGAGCCAAGGGAACATGCCAGGAAGTTTATGAGGGGCCTGAACAGTGAGGTCAGATTACGTACTTCTGGGCATTGTACGGCTACCTTCAAGGACATTCTGATGGATGCCCATATTGCTGAGGAGGACTTGGGCCTTAGGCCCAAGAGGGCCAGTGACGCCATGGGTGATGGTAGCAGTACGGGACCGACTAAGCATCCCCATGTTCAGAAGGAGCACCATCAGCGAACTGAAGCTCCGGTTCAGCAGCAGAAGCAGGAAGATTAGGCTTTTCTTTACAACTATTGCAAGAAACCTTGTCATTCGTGGGATGTCTGCAAGAAGAGATTGAAGGTGTATTTGTTTTGCTGGTCAACTGCACACCAGATGAGGGATTGCCCTACTGCACCCCCATTTGGTTGAGCGCAAGGCCAGAGAGATGGAGATAGGCCACCTATGGCACAGCATCATTTCCAGCACCACGAAAGGGAGATTTCCCAACGGGGTAGGGCTTTTGCGCTGACAGACGAAGAGGCCGATGCTACAGGTGATGGGTTAGCAGGTTTGTCTTTATGTTCTTCTTTCATCATTTTTCCATCTTATTGCATGTTTCAATAGTACCTCTTAGATTGTGTTTTATATTGTGATAAATAGTATAGTGACCCTGATTGAGACTGTGATATCACAACCAGTAGGACCATGATTTGAGTGTATTATTTAAATAGATTTCTGGACTATGATTGTCGGAGGCTTGACCTAGAGAAGAGGATGACCAACTTAAATTTCGAGGACAAAATTTTCTAAGGAAGGAAGATTTGTCACTACCACTTTTCTAGAATAAGGGTATTTTTATCATTTTACGATTATCTAATTTGTGTATATATATTTTATTTTAATATGAGGGTTGTATTTATTAGTAGACTAGCATATTCATTAGATTAGTGGACCCCATTTGAATTGAATCGACCCATAGGCTTGATTAATTAGAATAGCTATTGTTAGGCAAGTTAGTTAGTTAGTTATTACATTAGTTACACATTAATAAAGATTCTAGTCATGACAAAAAGGGAAGGGCCTTTAAGTCATATTACATATTCCTATAACTAAACACTAACCTAATGAGACTATATATAAGGACCCTTCATGACAAGCCTTAGTTCATTTAATTCATTCCAACCTAGAAAGAAAACCCTAGCACACCATTCTAAATCCATTCCCTTTCATTCGAAGGAGGCTTGAGCTTGATATTGCTAAGGGAGCTCTTGAGAAAGAAAGTGTCACGACCCGATCCCAAATTGTTGGGTCGAATCGGATCATGCCCAGCCTGCACCGTTGTGAGACGGTGGCAGTAAACTGTTCTATATGCAGGTATTCACAACAACATTTATACATTTGTCACAACTCGAATATACAAAAAATTTAAAATATTTTTATTCAACAATTGAAAAGTACAACTGGAAATGAAAGTACTGAAATAAAATACTGAAATCAAAATCTACAAACTCCAACACAATTAAAACCAGATAACTGGAAAACAACTAGCTAAACGGTCGGCTCTCCGGCCTCAGGATCCGCGTCCTCCAAGGGAGACTCTGGTAACACCGCAAGGTATAGCACAGGATCACAATAGCTATTATACAATAGCTCAGCGCCAATCAATATCACCTATTGGGGGGTCCAGTCAGGAAAGGAGCAAGTACGAGTATGTAACTCACATTTCAAATAATAAAGAAAAAGTGCAAGCTAAACAGTTGAAACAATATTTTCCAGCAATAAAACAATTCAATACTTGAAACAATGTGATTTGAATATGTAACGTCTATGACCGGCTTGTGTTGGACAATAGCATCCTAGCGACGCGATATGGCTTATCCCCGTGTGTAAGAGGGGTAAGCTCGTACAATAACAATATGCAATATGAAGGATATTGGTCATAAATGCTACATTATTCTCTCAATATCCCCACAATCAATATCAATCAATATTTGAACTCTAGGAGAGGGTTCCGTGTAGCAATATGGTTTAAACATGCAACTTGACAATTACTAAATAAAACGCAAGAAAATATAACAGTAACTTGCCTTTGTTTGTATGACTGGATTGGGATGTCAGTGCCGGGTAGGAAGTCAAGTACGTCTTTGAAATCCTACAGTTTGAGAATCCTGACTCAGAATCATAGATGAGCCAAATCTAGGTGTGCTAGTTGCAATTTCTAGAAACAGACCCTAGTCAGGTTTTAAGTTATTAAATTAATCTATCAAAATCCGTCTAACGTCTTAAACTATATTAGTTATCAATTTACAAAATAACCGATTATTGATGTATTGGAAAAATAGCAATTTCACTTTATTTGGCAAGACTTTGTATTTTTAATAATATATATAAAACTAACTGGTCTTTTAAGTGAGAAAACATGAAGTTGTTTAAATTATTAGGAATCCTTATTCATTAACTTAATGTGAGAAAAACTTATTAATTTTGTACAAAATAATTAATACCCAATTATAATTTATACGTCTAGCTATGTAAATAACCAACCCAGAAAAAGAAATAGAAAATCTAAGCTACACAATACATGGCCACAGAAAAATAAAAAAACTGGGCTTATGCCCTTACAACAATTTAATTAATTTAATATAAAAACTGAGACGAGCTCTGAATGCCGTGAAACGGTCCAGTCAGGAGGCCGAAGCCCTGCACCCAAAATACTAGAGGCCAGTAACTAGTTCTAAAAATAAAACATAATATAAATTAAATATAATTTTGCAGAAAACGGGCATCTCAGACTTGGTCATACAATCTCACATTGCTGGCTTACGCCTCAACGTATAGAAAATCCTGTAGCGTTTGCGTTCCGCCGAGGTTCATCCGACCGATACGGTCGTCGCCTAACAGGGGATACAAAACTCACAAAACCGCATTCAAAACCAACAAAACCAATTTTGAAAATCGTTTACAAAGACCAAATTTGAAAATAGATTTTAATTTAATGAACTTAATTAAATAATATTATTTGGAAAGATTTTACTGAAAATTTGGGCAGCATCTTCTCTGTAACTAGGACAGCCTAGCCACGAGGCGATACAACGAAAATCCGGTATGGACATACATATAGCTCTAACCTTGCAAATTCTATCCAACACATAACCACAGCATCCCAAAATTAAATATCCAAACCCAAGGGGAAAATATAAACTACAAACTATAATGAACAATCAACCCAATGGTAAATAACCACAGAACTAAAAGTCACCCAACTAAAAGAGATTAAAGACACAACATACTAAAGAATTGTCCATACCAAAGAGAATGGACACAGCAACTAAGGGAATGTCCAAACCCAAGAGAAACTAAGCCGCAACAAGAACGAGGGTCCGATCCAAAATAACGCGTATCCCCTAATGTAATTACCTAAAGCCGATCCCCGTAACGGGGTCGGGACCGCGTCATCATTAACTAAGCTACGAGAGGGATACAGGGACACGAAATTATACCTCAGTTGCTCGGCTAGAGCTCTCAGATGCAAGAAATAGAACAAAAAATAATCCGTGCCGACTTAGAACAGTCCAGGAACACGCGGACAGCGAAAATCGGCTCGGAACAGCGCACAGGAGGTACGGACAGCAGATCGGCTCGGGACAGCCCGGCCACAGGGGCAGTGGCCACGGGGCAGCACTGGAATGTGCGGATTGGGACCCGAGGGTCTGAAACAGAGGCGACCAGAAACTCGGGGAACGTCGGGAAGGCGCTGGCCAATCGGTACGGGGCTCGCAGGGGGCGCTGGCCGGATGGGCACGGGGTCGCCGGGGGTTGTCGGGATCCGGCGGGTCGGGATCTGGCCGGTGGGTGACGGGTGCGGCCTCGAAAGGCGGGCGCGGCCTCGGGGAACTGCGCGTGGGCGGAGGCGCCGGGCTGGACTCGGGTCGGAGTCCGGCGCGGGGTCGTCGGGAAGCTGAGATGGCCGCGAGGGGGTCGGCTCGAGGAGTCGACGCTTGCCGGTCGGGATCGACCGAGGAGTACGCGGGAGGTCCGGCGACGGGCGATCACGGGTAAGCAGCGGCGAGGGCGACCTACGGGAGATGGTCGGCCATGGGGAGTCCAGCGGTCGCGGGGAATTCGGACGCCGGACAGGGCTGGCCACACGGGGGTACTGGCCGGTCGGGACCCCAGCGCGGGGGCGCACGACGCTGGCCGAGGGCGGCACAGGCTGTAGGAAGGCGTGGAGTGGCCGCGGAACATGGTGTCTCGAGTGGGTTTTGATTGGAAAAGGGAAGAGAGTTGGAAAATATAGAGAAGAGAGAGAGGTTTCCTCTTTGATGGTGGTGGTAGTGAGGGATTTGAGGGGAGTTGTGAACGTGGGGAGTGGGGAGAAATAAGGGAAGAAGTAGAGGACATGTGAGAGAAAAGAGGGGATGAGTAGCAAATGGTCAGGAGAAATTTTGAGAGAGAGTGGTGTTGCGTTTTGTTTTATTTATTTATTTTTTAAGAAAAGTTTGGATTTGGAAAAGAAATGGGCTGGGTCAGCAATCAAGGATCCGATACCAATAAATTTGAAAAAGTATTTTTTTCGAATACCGACTAATAATAATAGTAATAATAATAATAATAATAATAATAATAATACCAATAATCTAACTATGCCGCGACAAATCCAATAATTCGCCAATAATTCGAAAATCCAAAAATATGGGTTTTACAACCTTCCCTCCTGAAATTTTTGTCCTCGAAATTTCAAAGATAAGGGCCGGGGTACAATCAAAGTCACTTAACCTTGATCAAATATGGAATTTAAATCATCAGGCACGATCGAATTCTAGACATGATCACTAGGTACAATGATAAAATATCGGCACGATCAGAATTATCATGTTATGATCTGAGATAGGGTTGAATTGTTGTTGTGATCAAAAATTATTTTAGGCACAAGAAAATCTAGGTACAATTATGATCATAAAATAAGAGAAAATCAAATGAGGTCTCGTGAAATAGAAAAGGCAAGAAAGAAGCGAATATCAACAGTTTATTGAGAAGGCAGAAAGTAATGGAATCTTTTGAGATGAGGGACTAAAATATCAAATCAAATTGGAATGGGTGCAAGGGTTTGTGACTCAGGAAAGATAAAACATTGTATGATGGTAGGATAGAAAAGATGATTAGAATAATATAATTATGATAGGAATGTAATCGAGTAAGATATTTTCACTGAGGGCCGAGTGATGATCAAAGGAAATAGAAAGAATATCGTTTCATTATTTTAACGGTCAGAAGATATGATATGCAGGAAAAAGTCTTACAAGATAACTATCTTATTAGTACCATGCAAAACCAATCTCTAACTAGCTGAACTTTCGGTATCTACATAAAACTAAGATATCTGTCAAGGTATTAAAACTATATATATATATATATATATATATATATATATATATATATATATATATATATGGAATCATAAATCACCTAAATCAATTTTTCATCCATCGTTGTATGCCAATAGTCTTATCTCAATTTCTCTCTGCTTATTCCTTCTCTAGAATCTATCATTCCATTGCTCGTGTTATTCTTCCATGGCTATATCCGTCCCTTCTAGGTATAGTAGCCATCTAACCATAAAAGTTGAACGTCAAGTGTTTTTTTACTTGATCATTATATTCACATGTTTATATATATATATATATATATATATATATATATATATATATATATATATATATATATATATCCAAATTCACTTCCTCCATGGGAGAACATTACCAAATCCTATACTTTCCTCGCTAACTCTACCCACGTCTTCCTTTATCTTCAATAACTTTTCCTTTAAGCATAAAATTCAAAATCGTCAAATATCATCATTTTTTAATGAGGTTTAGACGCTAGCGAGCACTACTAACGATTCTATTCCAAATAAGTCACAAGCTAGGTATACCACTCCCTCATGGCTAGCTTACTCAAGGTATTCCTTTACCCTTTCTACCCTTTAGCTTTCTAATATTAATCCCAAGGATCCCTTACAAGGAATGAGATAAGTAACAATCTATGTTTCTCCCGTATATAGCTATCAACTATATACATATGGTCATCCACAAGATGTATATCAACTATTTAATATATAAAGCTAACCACAACTATCTACAGCTTCCAAAATATGTAACTAAAAAAAATAATAATAATAAATCAATCAATCAATCAATCAATATAAAAATATATATATATATGCAACGTACTAAGGTTGAAACAGGAAAGAGATTGAGTCAATAAAGATTGATATGGTCCTAAATAGTTCTAAGAAAAATCAAGTACAATTTTTATAGAAAATCTATCCTTTGTGGCTGTGATAAGAGATTTCTGAAAATGGAAGGCCGCTAGAAATACAAATCCTCTAATTCGGACAACAGTCAGAATAATTTGATGGTACAGAAAAGACAACCATATTATGGATATAGTCTTAATAATATTCGAAAACCCAAATATATCCGAAGTCACTTTGCCTCAAATTCATGCCTCGCCAGAGTGCACCTGCCTGTAGTAAAATTTTGGCTCCATAATTTGAATAGTAATAGGTTTTGGAGTAGTCTATCAACTTTATCCATTTCATGGCTGAACAACATAGGAGACAAACTTGATGCATTTAGGACGTAGTCTCAATAATATCCAAAAACCTATCAACACCTGAATCACTTCAACTTAGAGTCTATGCCCCGCCAGTGCGCAACTAGCTGCAGTATACTCGCAGTTTCTATAATTCAAATAGATGGTTGCGACGCATATGTGCGAAGCCATATTACGTCACTGAATATTTTATTAACTTTGTCCATGGGAATTTCAAAGGGATAATTCAAAAAGTTTTTCAATGACTAAAGAAAATTCAATATTATGATAGAATCAATTCTCTGACCGTTCGTGCTTCATAATACTCAAGCATTGAGTTTAAAAGCTTTCTAGGCCTTGAATTGATCAAGAAGTTGCCTAGGGAGAGTAAGGTTTCGAGTTGAGTGGAGGAAATCAACAAATAAAAAAATATTTTTGGTACTTGGAATAACTTAGGAAATATCAATCCATATTAGAATTATTTTTCGAAAAATAGTTCCCTTGGGAGATATGTGAACCAGCTAAGTTGAACCAATTCTTTGGTAACAATTAACCTTGTGGCTTTATGGTTCCAAAAGAATTCGGTTCAAAATTGGTTCTGAGAAGGTCAATTGGAAATAAGGTCAAGAGAAATGGTTGGATACACTAGTCGTAGAAATATTTTGGGTAGATAAGAGTTTATTAGGTTTGCTATAGAAGAATTTGAAACTCTAAATAGCGAATGGATAGAGGAGTAAGATTTGATCAACAAATGGAGAAGTTGGAAATAGGTTTGGAAAAAAAATCTAATTTTAATCCAAAAACGGCAAAAGAGTATGGATCCTAAAGTATGCTAGAATCTGATAAAGATATGGGAGAAAATAATCCCGAAAACCATAGGACACTAAAATATACCAAAAATCTAAAAAATAAAATAGGCAGTAAAACATACCATTATACAATCGGCCTAATCTGGATAAGGTTTAGGTACAAACGTAAGCAAGGTAACCTATAAAACTATAAGCAAGCTAAAATAAATAATTTTGGCCCTATATTGTAACATGGTGAATATAGAAGACCCACCGTTCACCATGTATATATATATATATATATATATATATATATATATATATATATATATATATATATATATATATATATATATATATATATATATATATATAATATCTAGGTATTCCAAAATTCTATTCTTCCAATTCTTAATCACCAATATATCCTTGATAAATATCGCCTTACATACTGTCGCGCCCCAGAACCAGAATACTGGAGAGCGGGGGCAGACATAGCCAGCTACGTATATGAAATGGAATCAATCTCGCTATACGGTCACGGCTGTCTAGATACATGAGGGTTTACTACAAACCAACAGTCTCCTATGGTCATGAACAAGCCTAGTGTCTCAACCACAACAAGTAGGTAAAAGTCACAAGATGTATGATCATTAAATATACAATAATAAGGCGTCCCAAATATTACATATTCAGCTGATCATTAAGCTAGTCGTTACAAAATGTTATGACTAGCAAGAGTTTATTCATACATGATCAACCCTAGGATCTATCAATCATGTTACAGCCTGTAGGCAGACAGTAAGTAAGTGCAATCGAGCTAAACAGGTGCTCGTCGGCTAAACGCCTCAAAAGAATATTTTTTTACAATAAAGTGGGAGATCAAAAATAAACCCATTCGTTGCCCTGGTTACGTCTAGTTGTTACGACCCGCACCCACTGTGAGGGTACGAGAGCATAACAACGCCCAGCCTACGCCGCAGTGTCGGCGGTAGAACGCTGTTCTAGGTCATGAACTATAACTAACATAATATGAATACTCTCCATAAGGAGGCCAACACAGAGGAATAGCTCAATCACAATCTAAGGTAGAGTGTAGCAGGATGGAAATAGATAAGAAATCCTCAACTGAGGTACAGCAGAAAGAAATAACAAGTCTCAACATCTCTAAAATATACAACTCTGAAAATAAGACAACGGCTAAACATGAAAAGAAAGGACAGTCTAAGCTATCTACATTATATAAGGTATCATCCTGAGCAGCTTCCTGAACCTCCCCAGGGGTCCAGGTCGTGAGTGTCAACTAGGCAAACTCTAAGTAAGGGTGGAGGGTTCCTCATCATCTTCTGTAAAAATTTTAACAGGTTCAGTCAGGACGGGAGCGAGCACAAAATATCTCACGCAGTTCATATCATGTTAGGAAATATAAAGCATGCAATAGAGTTAGGTACATGAAACGCTGAAAGAAGAATGTATATAAAAACAGCAGAGATTTGATAATGGGAAATATCTATATATGATAAGTAAGAACTGTAAGCAACATGTGATTTAGAGCACAATATGGTTATGTAAACGGGTTAGGTTATACAATAAAATAGGACTCCTTTGTACGTGGGTGTACAATGGACATATACAATTTCTTATACAATAGGATTGATCACATAACCATTTTTACTCTCCCTCTCCAATCAATACACAAGGATCCAATTCAGTTACATGACCTTATACAATGGCTTGTACAATGGCTCAATGTGATAATGAGAGTACAATATGCACAATGAGTGTACAATGATAAGGGTATTCAATAAATACAATATGTAAGTGAAACGCACATCACAATATGTATTTAGTGAATACAAGGAGATAACATCTCAGAAGAAGATCCGTATAGTACCAATCCGTGATAACAACGTGTCAGCATCAAGTACAGTAATCTAGAGCAAGAATGTAAATCCAGACAAGTATGAAACGGTCAGAGAATGTACTCGCCTCGTATCTGAATGTCTGAAGTAAATGTACCGTCCGAGATGAGGTACCTGACTCCTATTTAGAGCAACATAAGTCAAGATGTATACAGGAGATGATAAATGTAATCTATAATGCATCTGCATGCTGTCTAGGACAAACTAGACTAAAGTCAACACTTGATCAACTTAGTCAACCACACTAGTCAACTAGGTCAAGTCCTAGCCCAAACAAGTCTAATAAGTCTCACTAGGCCTAACCAAGCCTAGGCTAGCAGTCACACACCAATCATAAGGCTATACAAGCCAACACAAGTCACACATCAAGATACATCACTATCATGCATATTCGATATTATATATATATATTTTTTATATATATATTCGATATTATATATATATATATATATATATATATATATATATATATATATAAGAGAAAGGAACTAACATGTAAAGCTATGTGTGTGTGTGAACATGGAGGTGTAATGAAAAGAGAAATCAACACTAGTTATGAGTTTATACTACACATGGCACAAAGCTAACCCATCTATATTACACATGTATTATACTTAACATGCATGGCTACAAGTATATATCTATATACATTAGAGTAGAGATTATTTAAGTTATAACTAACATGCATCTATACTTTACATAAATCTATATATATTATAGCAATCATTTAGAGAAGGGTTACATGGCATGGTGGTTGATATAGAATAGGGTGTCCTTGTACGGAGGGTGAAGTTCATTCTCACTTTAGTTCCACATTTACATATAAACTAAAGTGAGCTATCCCATAAACTGGTGTAACTAACCACATAAAATGAACCATGTTATCTGAAATCTGCCATTAAGCCAACATCCCATATGCATACAGCTCATGCATTGTCTAATACTGAAATTAACTAAAATTTTGAATTAAGGGGTTGAAGGTTAACATTACATTCATATACATTCTACTATATTGAAAACTGAAATTGGTTTGGCAATAGAAAAAGGAAGGTAAATATGCTTACATGGACAGTTCAGTGTTTAAACAACCTAAAATGAACTAACATTCAATCTAAATATCAGCTATGCATTCGTTCAATGTCTACATATGAAATCTGATATTGCATTTACAATATTTATACATTATGTATTCATATCTATCATTACATATATACCTTGCATTTATATCTAGCATTCATTATATACTTTCATGCATGCATTGTATATCATTCTTTCATTCATGCATTGCTTACATATATTACATTAATTGCATTCCTATATGCTTGCATTCAACCATATATATACATTAATGTAAAGAGGATATATATCATATATATCATTTCATTCATCTAATATATCATGCATTATATACTCTATATTCATTTAATATCCATACTACATAGGCTCATAGGTTACACAAAATGCATATATCGTATAGTCACTCTTTTACTTAAAACCAATACTGTACCAATTGGACATTCACTAAATTCTAAGATTAAAGTATGTTGTAGTACTTCATGTTAGCTTTCCGAAACTTCAAACGGATCGCATTTTCGTGTCCGGAAGCTCCCGAAATCGCAAAAATACCGAAACGCGTTCGTCTTTCGTACAGCTGACACTCAAATAATTCTACAAAAAGAATTTCGCTTATTAAAATATATATTTGGAGAGCTAACTTCGATACGGTTCTTTTAAAAAAAATGGGAGATAAATCGGAGTTTTAAGCTAAAAGTTATGACATTTCTAAGTTGCTATTGCTACTAAAAACGTGGATAAAAATTATGACGAATTTGGGTAGTTTGAGACAAAAGAACACAAGTATATAACATAATATATCAAGAACTCACTCTCTACACTAATATATATATATATATATATATATATATATATATATATATATATATATGAGACACTATAGAACACATCTCCAATACAAAAATATGAGATTAAATATGTAATAATTCATGCATACATAACAACAACACATAGTGTGTCCAAATTTGGGGTTTTCCCACATGGACACAACCACAACACAAAGGACACTCATATGACCTCCAAATGGACACGAAATGGACACAAATGGAGATACAACCATGAGGGTCATTCCTATGGGTTCAAAATAGACCTATATGCATGAGAAAATGAAAAGGAGAAGGGATTTATACCTCCCGGTAGATCGAATCGAAGAAAAGCCTTTCCGGAGCGACACCGACACGTAGAGATTCCAAAAGGACACGAACGAACTCCGAATCCTCCCAAACTTGGGTAGCTTCCTCCTTAGCTAGAATGGAGAAGGAAAGAAGAAGATTTGGTGGCGAAATGGAAGGATTTGGTAGAAAAATTGCTAGGGATTGCTCTCTAAAAATTTGGAGAAGAACAAGAGAGAGAGTGTGGATGAGAATAATGAAATGAACTTGAGCCTATCCTCTCCCAAAGTGGCTGGCCATATGGGGCTATTTGTCCTATTATGGTAAGGTCCAAAATGCCCCCACTAACCTATTCTATTAGTATTAGGAAAGGGCTAATTGGTTGGTGCTAAATTAGTCATTCAAAAGTCTCTAATCACACTAACCTTATCCATAATAATTAGTCTAACCTCTAACTAAAATATTTCTATCATGTGGGCCATGGCTAACTAATGTGTGGGTCCACTAAAGTCAACACTACCCCCGGGTCCCCGTTTCAAGTTGGATTGAGCTGAAATTCGAACCCGACTCAAATAACCCCAAAACAATATCATAAATAATAAAATAAATTTCAAAAATATTTCAAAAATACAAAATGACAAAAATACCCCTATTTCTGAAAACTGGAGGTGTCAAATTCTTCGAAATTAAAACCAAACAATAGTAAAATGTTAAAATCACAAGTCATAATTTTAAATAGTTTAAAAATGATTAAAAATCACCAAAAATTATAATATAAAATAATTATCAATAAATAATAATTATAATTACAAAATTTTAAAATTAGCCTCATCTAAAAAACTGGGTATTACACTAGTCGTCACTATCGGGCTGGAAAGTTGGTAGATCCTCTGGAGCTGCTCCAAAATCTGGCCATACAAAACCAGCTGGGTCAGACCCCAGAAAGAGCAAGTGCCACAAAGGAAGCTTCACTTAGGAATTAAAACCAGAAATTAGCACAGAAGATAACAATATATAGTAAAACTGGAGAAAACATAACATCACGAGGATATACGGTAAGATAACCATGGGACCATTCAGATAACCAGGTTACAATCCTTAAACCAAACAAGGACCGGGATTGTAACCCTTCGTCTGAACCGAACTTGGTTTCTCCCATTTATCAGCAAGATAATGTAAGAAAATCAGGACATATAACGATCTATACAGGATCAAGGCAAGACTAGACTGATTAATCCCCATTCAACAATCACGGCAAGCAATAAGTACGGCTTGATACTTTAACTAACTAGGGTTATCACAGGCCTAGTTACTAGCAAGATGCAGTGAGATTATTCCACAGCCACAAGCCCTGCAGACCATCCAGGTTACCCAGGTCGAAAATTAGGGGTTGAATTTATGTGGGTACATCGTCCAGGAACCGCATGTACCCTTAAGTAGCTTAAAGGGTGCAACACATGACAGTGTGCTGAAAATGTGCCCTACTCGATGGCAGGCTACAGATCCCAAGCGTGTCCAGGTAACGGGATTGCCTGTAGCTGGGAGATCTCTTTATGACTAATGTATTAATCTAGTTATTAGCCTTAGTCCATTTCAATAGGTACTCCTGACCGTGGTACTCAGGAGTCCCCTCCTAGACATGATGCAAGACAGGACTGGATTATTTGTACAAGCACAATCGCCCACAGTATCCGGGTTAATTATACAGGTCATGTCATGTCAGGTAGCCGTCGCAACAGCTTATCAAGATATATCATGTCCGGTTATCATGTCAAGTGTGCTTGTCAGGAGTGCGCCACGGCGGGCCACTATCAGGTCATGTCATGTTTACTTGTCAGGAGTGCACCCCCACGGGTCACTATCGTGTTCAGGTACATGTACAGGGCATCATAGTGAAAGCATTATATCAGGGGACCTAAGTACACTGGGAGTCACGAAGGATGAGTTAACAATAATTATAATAGAAATAAAATAATAAGACAGGACATGGGAAGGAGCCATGCGACTCAATGGAAGATGAGTCCATGCGGCTCAATGGGAGCTGAGTCCATGCGGCTAACTCAAAACGGTTCATACGGTTAACTTAAGATGGTTCATGCGGCTAACTTAAGACGGTTCATGTGGTTCAAGAGTTCGGGTTCAACATGAAGCAGGCGCGCGGCTCAGGACTAGAAGGAAGCTCAAGCGCATGCGGCTGGGTTGCTGGAATCCATGCGACGGGCGGAGAAGCTGTGCATATGCGACAGGCAGAGAAGCTGTGCATATACGGCAGGTGGAGACAGAGATACATGCGGCCGACTAACAATCGGGTAAATACGGCCGGGTCAAGTGGAGTCTCATGCGACTAGCCGGGTTCGGCCCTTATGCGGCTAACGGGATTCAGATTCATGCGGCTGCAGAAGCGGGGGGGCATGCGGCTGAGTGGGGAGAAGTCCATGCGACTAGGAGTGCGAGGGTCTCATGCGGCTGAGAGCGACTTACCGCAAGGATGTTCATGTGGCTAAGTATTGTCATGCGGCCAGAGAGCTGTTTTTCTTCTCCAAAGTTTTCGAGAAGAAGAACACCATAACCCAGGCTTCCAAGCTCCATGAAACCTTCATCCAGAGTCCAAATCTGAACTTCCATAGGTCAAAATGGGGCAGACCAAAATTTTCTACAACATGGAACCATCAAAACTCAGAAATAACAAGATTAAGTAGATCAAAACCCAATAAATCCGAAAATAATATAACTTAGATCTACAAGAATCTGGCCATGGAAAGTAAAAATGCCAAGTACTAAAGTATGTTAGAATGCTGTAAAGAAGAGAATGGAACAATAAAATTAGAGTTCCTCCATGAAGCAAGCTGTACTTGCCTAGACCCCTCTCTCTGGTAGGTGAAGAAGTTATGATGGAGAAGAAGAATAATAATGAGGAGAGAGAAAAGAGAATGGGTAATAAATACTAATGATGGTGGTAGGTAGGGGTTAACCCTTGGTTCATGATGAACCAAGGCAAAACTAAGCCAAGCTGAACCAACCCATGAAATAAACCAAGTCATGAAGAAAAGCTAAGCAAGGAATCATACAATACAAGATAAAATATGTACACGTATTTCAAAATATGTAATACGAACCACAGGCATTACACATACATTCTTATTAAGATTACAATTTTCAAAAATTGTATTGTAGGGGAGACATGACCTTGGAAAAGACATTGGCCAGAAAAAGTGTAATCAAGGGTAATATGTTATGCTTTTGGTTGGGTATCATCTAGTGCTAATCAATAATTCTAGGTATCATTAGCTCTTCGGGTCCTGGTCTAGTTCGAGCAACCTTCCGCTGCTTAATCTACTACTACGATTCTCTTGTCATGTTTTCTTGCGTCATGCATAGAAAACAAGATCTTGCTAGTACCGACTGATAGGCATAGGTCAGGTTGTCTTCATAGTCTGGCAAGTTTAGGGGCAAGCATAAACAAGGTAACCTACCGTTCTATAAACAAGCAAAAATAGTTACTTATATATAGATAATTCGGTCCTATGTTGTGACAAATCAATATTCTAGTGTTCTAGTTATTTCTAGGTATGTTCACTTAAGTTGTTGATCGACCCTGCATAGGCCACCACTAAAAATATGTCACGATCCGATCCCAAATTATTGGGTCGAATCGAATCATGCCCAGCCTGCACCGTTGTGAGACGGCGGCAGTAAGTTGTTCTATATGCAGGTATTCACAACAACATTTATACATTTGTCACAACTCGAATATACGAAAATTTTAAAATCTTTTTATTCAACAATTGAAAAGTACAACTGGAAATGAAAGTACTGAAATAAAATACTGAAATCAAAATCTACAAACTCTAACACAATTAAAACTAGATAACTGGAAAATAACTAGCTATACGGTCGGCTCTCCGGCCTCAGGATCTGTGTCCTCCAAGGAAGACTCTGGTAACACCGCAGGGTATAGCACAGGATCACAATAGCTATTGTATAATAGCTCAGCGCCAATCAATATCTCCTATTGGGGGGATCCAGTCAGGGAAGGAGCAAGTACGAGTATATAACTCACATTTCAAATAATAACGGAAAAGTGCAAGCTAAACAGTTGAAATAATATTTTCCAGCAATAAAACAATTTAATACTTGAAACAATGTGATTTGAATATGTAACGTCTATGACCGACTTGGGTTGTACAATAGCATCC
Source organism: Iris pallida (assembly GCA_029216955.1). Lineage (NCBI taxonomy): Eukaryota > Viridiplantae > Streptophyta > Magnoliopsida > Asparagales > Iridaceae > Iris > Iris pallida. Next base: position 794,001 of record JANAVB010000399.1, on the reverse strand, counting down.
TAGCGACACGATACAGCTTATCCCCGTGTGTAAGGGGGGTAAGCTCGCACAATAACAATATGCAATATGAGAGGTATTGGTCATAAACGCTACATTATTCTCCCAATATCCCCACAATCAACATCAATCAATATTTGAACCCTAGGAGAGGGTTCCGTGTAGCAATGTGGTTTAAACATACAACTTGACAATTACTAAATAAAATGCAAGAAAATATAATAGTAACTTGCCTTTGTTTGTATGACTGGATTGGGATGTCAGTGCCGGGTAGAAGTCAAGTACGTCCTCGAAATCCTACAGTTTGAGAATCCTGACTTAGAATCATAGATGAGCCAAATCTAGGTGTGCTAGTTGCAATTTCTAGAAACAGACCCTAGTCAGGTTTTAAGTTATTAAATTAATCTATCGAAATCCGTCTAACGTCTTAAACTATATTGGTTATCAATTTACGAAATAACCGATTATTGATTTATTGGAAAAAATAGCAATTTTACTTTATTTGGCAAGACTTTGTATTTTTAATAATATATATAACTAAGTGGTCTTTTAAGTGAAAAAACATGAAGTTGTTTAAATTATTAGGAATCCTTATTCATTAACTTAATGTGAGAAAAACTTATTAATTTTGTACAAAATAATTAATACCCAATTATAATTTATACGTCTAGCTACGCAAATAACCAACCCAGAAAAAAAAATAGAAAATCTAAGCTACACAATACATGGCCACAGAAAAATAAAGAAAAATTGGGCTTATGCCCTTACAACAATTTAATTAATTTAATATAAAAACTGAGGCGAGCTCTGAATGCCGTGAAGCGGTCCACTCAGGAGGCCAAAGCCCTGCACCCAAAATACTAGAGGCCAGTAACTAGTTCTAAAAATAAAACATAATATAAATTAAATATAATTTTGCAGAAAACGGGCGTCTCAGACTTGGTAATGCAATCTTACGTTGCTGGCTTGTGCCTCAACGTACAGAAAATCTTGTAGCGTTTGCGTTCCGCCGAGGCTCATCCGACCGATATGGTCGTCGCCTAATAGGGGATACAAAACTCACAAAACCACATTCAAAACCAACAAAACCAATTTTATAAATCGTTGCAAAGACCGGATTTGAAAATAGATTTTAATTTAATGAACTTAATTAAATAATATTATTTGGAAAGATTTTACTAAAAATTTGGGCAGCATCTCCTCTGTAACTAGGACAGCCTAGCTACGAGACGATACAACGAAAATCCGGTATGGACATACATATAGCTCCAACCTTGCAAATTCCATCCAACACATAACCACAGCATCCCAAAATTGAATATCCAAACCCAAGGGGAAAATATAAACTACAAACTATAATGAACAATCAACCCAAAGGTAAATAACCACAGAACTAAAAGTCACCCAACTAAAAGAGTTAAAGTCACAACATACTAAAGAATTGTCCATACAAAGAGAATGGACACAGCAACTAAGGGAATGTCCAAACCCAAGAGAAACTAAGCCACAACAAGAACGAGAGTCCGATCCAAAATAACGCGTATCCCCTAACGCAATTAACTAAAGCCAATCCCCGTAACGGGGTCGGGACCACGTCATCATTGACTAAGCTACGGGAGGGACACGGGATTATACCTCAGTTGCTCGGCTAGAGCTCTCAGATGCAAGAAATAGAACAAAAAATAATTCGTACCGACTTAGAACAGTCCAGGAAGACGCGGACAGTGAAAATTGGCTCGAAACAGCGCACAGGAGGCGCAGACAGCATATCGGCTCGGGACAGCCCGACCACAGGGGCATTGGCCACAGGGCAGCGCTGGAATGCGCGAATTGGGACCCGAGTCTGGAATAGGGGTAGCCAGAAACTCGGGGCACACCGGGGAGGCGTTGGTCGATCGGCACGGGGATCGCAGGGGGCGCTGGTCAGATGGTCACGGGGTCGCCGGGGGTTGTCGGGATCCGGCGGGTCAGGATCTGGCCAGCGAAAGACGGGCGCGGCCTCGGAAGGCGGGCGCGGCCTCGGGGAACGGCGCGTGGGCGGAGGCGCCAGGCTGGACTCGGGTCGGAGGCGGGCACGGGGTCGCCGGGAAGCTGAGCTGACCGCGAGGGGGTCGGCACGAGGGGCCGACGCTTGCTGGTCGGGATCGGCCGCGGGGAGTGGTCGCGGAACATGGGGTCTGGAGTGGGTTTTGATTGGGAAAGGGAAGAGAGTTGGAAAATAGAGAGAAGAGAGAGGTTTGCTCTCTGATGGTGGTGGTTGTGAGGGATTTGAGGGGAGTTGGGAACGTGGGGAGTGTGGAAAAATTAGGTGAGAAGTAGAGGACATGTGAGAGAAAAGAGGGAATGAGTTAGCAAATGGTCAGGAGAAATTTTGAGAGAGAGTGGTGTTGGGTTTTATTTTATTTATTTATTTATTTATTTTTAAGAAAAGGGTTTGGGTTTGGAAAAGAAATGGGCTGGGTCAACAATCAAGGATCCAATACCAATAAATTTGAAATAGTATTTTTTTTCCGAATATCGACTAATAATAATAATAATAATAATAATAATAATAATAATACCAATAATCTAACTATGCTACGACAAATCCAATAATTCGCCAGTAATTCAAAAATCCAAAAATATGGGTTTTACAGGAAGCTTGGGGGTGGAGCTTGCTAGAGGGAGGTGTCCATCTACTTCTTTGTGTCCCATTCGTGCACATTAGGAATCCATCTCCCAATAGATAAACTCTTGTTATTTCTTCATATTTTGAGCCCCATTTTCATGCATGGCACTTGTAGGAACACTCACATGGACTAGGGGTACCCATAGGGAGATGAGCAAGGCTCTAAACTTCATTTTTGTATATTTTATTTGGGGTTTTTGTGGCATCCTTGGAGAAAACCGATGAGAGCCCACCAAGTGTTTGTCAAAATGACAATGTGACCATCTTTGTCTTATTTTTTAGTTTTATGACCATGATTAGTTTAGTTTTCTCAATTAAAATAGGCATATAGGATCCTAAGTTCATATATCTATATATATGTGTGTATATTTGAATATTTGGATCCATATAGATTTGTATCCTTGCTTTAGGTATTTGTTCACTGTTTGAGCCCTATGAGCACTGTTTTGAGCATTGTCAAGTGACATTAGAGTGGCAATGACAGTAAGTGAAGAGGGGAGGGGGCTGTCTTGGCTCTACTTATCCCTCTTCCCTTCTTTTTTGCTTGTATGTGTGTCTATATATATATTTGTATAAGGACAGTGAATGTGGGAGTGTTAAGTGAGTAGTGTGTGCCTTAACTGTGAGTGTAGGAATAATGTGTGTATGTGTTTCATGTATATATGAAAGTGAGCTAATAGGTAGGCCATGTGGCAGTGCATCTGTGCACTGCAGAGGGAGTGGTAGGCAGTGAATGTGTTTACTTTCAGCATGTAGGAGCCTATTAGGAAGGCAGCAGAGATGCAAAGAGGAGAGCATTGGCCCTAGGTTATATGACCTGTGCCCCTACTGTACAGAGGAAGGCACTGTCCAGGTAGTGGTGGTGTGAGTGATAGTGTGTTGATAGGGAGGAGAGTGTATAAGTGTTGAAAAATCAGTGAAGGGGAGGTGTGTCAGTTAGAGATTTGGGTATCAGAACTTAGGAAATATGGGATTGTGTGTAGAGATGTAATGAGAGTGAGAGTTAGTGAGAAATCAGTGCATCATTACTTAATGTCCTAACTCAAGTATTAGAGAAGTATCACTGGTTCAGGAAAGTATGTGTGTGTGTGTGTGTGTGTGGCTATAGAATAGAAATGGATAGCAATAGGCCTAAGCTTGTTTGATAGTAGCTTAAGGAGCTAGGGGACTGTCACATGGCAGTAAACATGTGTACAAGAATGTGTGTCGCCAATAGGGTGGGTGCATTGGCAGCAATAGCATGGGTCTTGCCTTGCTTGCCTTGGCAGCAGTAGGGTGTGCCATGGAGACTTGTGCCTATGTCAGTGAGCAATAGATGAAGAGAGGGGGGCTCGAGTGTAGGGCACTTGGCTCATGCAGCAATGGGAGTTGAGAGTGAGAGGTTGTGAGATTGGTGAAAGAATCTTATATGTTATTGTGTGTGTATGTATATATGTATATATATATGTGTGTGTGTGTGTGTGTGTGTGTGTGTGTGTGTGTGTGTGTGTGTGTGTGTAGGGGGTATATACTCATGTATATGAATACCTGTATAGTGTGGTGTCAGTTAAATTGGTTAGAACAGTAGGTAGGTGGCATGTTTAGGTTGTATATTAGTCTTGTGTGCCTATAAAGAGTGTTACATATATATATATATATATATATATATATATATATATATATATATATATATATATATATATATATGTGTGTGTGTGTGTGTGTGTGTGTGTGTGTGTGTTGTGTTTTTGTGTGTGTGTGTGTGTGTATGTAGGGGGTATATACTCATGTATATGAATACCTGTATATTATGGTGTCAGTTAAATTGGTTAGAACAGTAGGTAGGTGGCATGTTTGGGTTGTATATCAGTCTTGTGTGCCTATAAAGAGTGTTAGAGTGTGTAAAGTGCCACATGAGTGTTTGTGATAATGCCATGTAGGAGTGAATGTTATATGTGACAGTAACTAGAGTGTTGGCCCTGTGTGTTGCATTAGCAGCATAGGGTTGGTTCCCTGCAGCAGAGAAGAGCAGCAGATGTGTAAATTAGCACTTGGTTGCAGGGTACTTGGCCCTGTACTATAGGTAGGAGCCTTGGAGTGCAGGCCTTGCCTTGTTTGACTGATGGCAGAATGGGGCTAGGAATGTATGGCAGATCCTTTGAGGCTCCTGCAGAGAGCAGAGAAATATTGGAGGCAGGGCAATGAGAGCTTATAGAGGTCTTGGGCTGTGTAGGATTAGGGGAAATTTGCATAAGTATGAGGCAGTCAGTTGAGAGAGAAGGGAAAACTCTCTACTGCAGGCTTAGCAGGCCAATTGGCCACCTGTTGGCCTTGGTTAGGCCAGTGCCTATGTGTTGAAGAGGAATAGGGAAGAGCCGCTTGGCCATAGACTATGAGCCAGTGTTTCACTGTATCAGTGAGTGTTCAATAAAGGTTAGTATCTCAGTATATTAGTGCCAGCTCTAGTGAGTGTAATATGCACTGTCTAAGTAAGTATACATATGAATAGAGTTCCTGTATCAGTTAAGTCCAGAGAGTGAAATGTGAACCTAGGCCAGTGAGTTAAATCAGTATATTAGTGTTAGTGACTAGTAACTGTCATAGTGTTTAACATATGGGTATAGTGTCAAGTGAAAAGAGGGGAAGAACACACGTGTCATATTCCTATATGGACAACAATGTGTAGGTATGTGTAACACATGATACTAAGAGGTAATGGTGAATTACCTAACGTAGTTAAATAAGGTTTTGAATATGTAATCTAGAGAATTACCTTCATTGAATTATGATTTGGGGTAAACTGAAATAGTAAAATGAGGTGGGTATTTGTATAGGTAATGAAGATTACCTATCTAAGTTAAGGTAGGTAAAGGTGACTTACCTACTTATTATAATGGGTAATGGAGAATTACCAACCTTCTAAGGTAGGTAATTACCTAGAGTAGGTAATAAACCAAGAGAGTTTACCTTGAAGATTTGATAGGTAAATGACAATTGTATAAGTAGGTATAGGGTTTTCCTAAGTAATGATTAGTATAGGTAATGCCAAGTGGTAGGCATTGGAAACTTATCTAGCATAAGGAATACCTATATGTTAGAAATATGATATTTCCTAGTATAGGTAAGACATGAGATGGGTTAACCTAACCTAGATTGACTTGGTTAACTAGGATTTGACCAAGGATTGACCAGTTGACCCAAAAGTCAATTTTAAGTCAATTTGACCTAGATAACATATCACACACTAGATAGCCATGTTTAACTATATTTAAACACCAATTAGCTTTGATAACTCATATATAGGTTCTTGTGACTCTACTTTGGGCCTCGATTCACATTTACTGCTCAGGACGACAGGCGAGTACATTCTCTGATAGTTTCTATTTCTTGATATTTCGTATGATGCATGTTTATATTAGTGTTCTATCTTGATTTCGATACGATGGATACACGGATTGGTATTGTATGGATTCATTGTCTTGAGATACGTAGCTTCATGCTTAATAACTTTTACTGGACTAATATATCTATTCTGGATTATTGAGATTCGTATCGGGACCTGGATCTATGTGTACTGGTCGGACGAGAAAATACCTAGGTGACGTGTGAACATACCCTTTCTACCCCCATGGTCTTACTGGAATAATAGCGGCCACACACGGACATATATGGTTTACCGGATATTACCGTCTAGCCGTTCACATGTTAACATAGTATTTCAAAATACTGGTGTTGGACACAGATATTCTGGAATTGTTAGTTATATACTTTGCATGACAGGTTTTTTTCCTTTATTACATATCTGACTATCTTTACATTTTTACATGTTCTCCCCATACCCTGATTGCTCTATATTCACTTGTCTATTTTATTTGTACCTTGACTCTTATAAGTTGTTCATCAAGTATTACATTATTATTTATATTTTCATAGTGCTTGTCAATTAATTGGAACTGCTATTTAGGTTGTACTTTGCTCCAATCCTGACTGGATATATTTTTCAGATGGCTTAGACTATTATCCTACCTAATATGAGTAGGGGGTATACGAGAGACGCACACAGGAGTCTCAGGAGGATCATGCTTATTAGAGAGTGCCTTAATAGTGTTCTAGAGTTCTTAGTATTTCATTTGTATCGGATTGTTCCGAATGTGGGTTTGAGTTCTACTAGTATTATTCAGAATATGTATTTATTGTTATGGACATCTAAACTCATGTGTGCGGTGACTTTTATTATTATTTCAGTTTAATCTTCCTTATCTTCTATTCTAATATCGTGCTTTATCTTCCTTTAGACCTTGTGATTGAGTTATATATTTTACATGTCATATTATTCCTCTGTACGGAGATGGCAGGTTTATATCTCATATTGTTAGATGTTAGATAATATTGACGACCTATACAGTGTTCTACCGTCGACACTGCGGCGTAGGCTGGACGTACCCACGTCCTTGTGCCCCTAAACAGATTGCGGGTCGTGACACCCGTGTCGCTCCACCGATCGAACCTAGAGAACGTAGAAGGCGCCATCACCGGTGGTGTTGTTCTTCGTGCTCCCTATATTTCAAGCGCCGCTGTCGACCCGGTAGAGCTCCTCTGCTCCAGATCGGGCCCCACACCTGTGCCCAAACTGCGGCTCTGCCTTATCTTGCCGCCATAGTCGGTGCTGAGTCTCTGGTAAACGTCGCCTCCGTACTCTGACGCCCCTACGCCGAGACACGGTGAAGCTCTCGTCTACCAAAACCCTGACCAATACTGCCGCCTCCGCAACCGGAGTGCCGCCCGGTGGTCGTCCCCAACCCCGGCGATGTGGCCGAACCGCTCACCGTCTAGTGCACCGACGACCGCTCGACACCACCCGGCCGCCAGTGCCTCGCCCACGGTGAGCCACCCTCTCTCCGCTCTCTCTTTCGGCCTCTCAATTGCTCTTTTTCTCTCTCTCTCTCTCCTCACGTTTCCTTCTCCTTCTTGGAGAGTTAAGAAACCCTTTCTTCCAGTAAATACACAATTAACAAAGTTATTATTTTAAACCATTTCCTTAATATTGAATGGAAAGTAAAAAGAATTAACTTTATAGTAGTATAGTATCAGTATTATATTATACTGGTTTACATTATTTTATATGTATGTATATTTACCATTACTATTTTTGTTATTGTTAGGATTATTTTAGTTATTTTATGGTATTTTAGGATTATATTATACTGGCCGGATCTTACCCCTAGCCGTTTACATGTCAAAAGTGGTATTTCAACACACTAGATAGGTACAGTTTTCTGGTTCGACTTTATACATTGTTGGTTGCATGTCTTATCAGCTTTAGTATTGTTTCTCACTTGTTATTACTACCATGCTCATATGCTTTTACTCTATGTTAAGTTCCATGATTTTATGCTTATTTGTTCATCATGTATTTCATTAATATTTACTGTTTTATAGACTTTGTCAATTATTGGAACTTATGTTAGAAATGTACTCGTTCCATTCCTGACTGGAAACTATTTTTTAGATTAGTCGCATCTATTATATGCTTTGGACCATTGGGGGAGACACGGGTGTATTTGAAGGCCAAAATCCTAGAAGACTAGTTAGATGTGTTGATAGTCGCTTTCAATTTTTGTAAGATATTGTATTTTCTTCAAATGTAAACCTTGAATATTGTAATTTGACTTAGTTGTTGTGAATGAGATAATAAAGATTTTATTTATGAGAATTTTGTTTATTGCGGGCTAGACAACGTTCTACCGTCGACACTACGATATAGGCTGGACTTGCGCACGCACTCGCATCCCAAAAAGTGGGAGCAGGTCATAACACATTTATTAATAGTGATCTTTCTATTTGGACCTAGCGTCAGTTTACAATTCATGTGCAGTATCATAGTAAAGCATGTAAGCATGTTATAGCAGTATTCATGGAAAGGCAACAATGTAGCAATATTGTATTTAACATGTTAAGTAGTCAAGATTGAATTAACATGTATGATAACGTAGCACTTTTGAGTGATTTCTTACCGATGGCCGACTTCTCCATACCTGCACATATATATATAGCCGTGTTTTATTATTCTCGACCACTCTTGAGCACAAGCGCCACCTCCTATTTGTTGGCCACTCTGCTACAGCGGAGAGAAGCTGCTAGCATATCAGCTACGATGTGCTTTATACCACCTGCATATTCATTAGCTTGCATTCGACTAGTGGTCATTGGTAAAACTGTACCATAAAGGACATCCCAAAGTATTGTCACACACCATTCAAAGTAGGTTGTTGGCCTCGTTGAATATCTCACATTACCAATATGACATATAGGACTTCAAAGGTAAATGTGATGCGTCATTCCACCGCAGGTAGCAAGCCTTGTGGAATGTCGCAATTATCCCGTGCTACCAAAGCACGTCAACGTTTCCCCTAGGTCGGTGTAATGTCCCGCTCTGCATGGTGCATTACAATGAGTCAAAATTAACTCAAAGAGTTGCGTTGACCCGATAAAGTATTGATGTGAATCGATGCAAGTATTAAGTTGGGCCGAGAGAAAGCATTGTGTCGGTTCGAAGATTCTAAGAAATCGAATCGATGCAATGCATAAGTCCGATTCGATCAAATATTGATTTTAGTTGGTTTTGTGTGCATGCTACACTTTTACGCTGAGTTATAAGATGTCGATATTTTCCCTTATTCGCAACAGTGTCCGTAAAACCAAAATATTGCCTTACAACGAACTAAGGCAAAGTCAATGGACTTGGCCCTTCAAAAGAATCCAGACTTAGACTTTTAAAGGCATGCTCGGAGTCTCGCTCGGTCGATGCGATCATCGCTAAGGTGGCTGGCTCCGATGAACCTGTCTTTGCTTAGCCTAGACACATAATAATACGGACAATGTTGCTAAATCGCTAGGCGATAATCCCCTGCATTCTAATAAGAGAACTCAACGCACCTTGCTAGGAGAATAATCCCATCATGTATGCTTGTGTAGAACATGGAAATAAAGTCGAGAATTTACTTGAATCCTCGCATCGTACTCCAGGCTCGTGCTAAGGCACAACTTACGTTTCAAGTACCTTATGCGCTCAAGTATGCAATGAAACAATGAACACAACTTGAGGCAATAAACAATGATTGGTTTACTGAATTGAGGCAGAAAGACTATCAAAATAGTCGTTTCGAGCAAAATAATAGAAATATCAAAAGGCTTTGGGACCGTTGGGTCGCCAAGGCAGTTTCCGTACCAGGAGCTGCATAATGAATGAATGAACAAACAAATGAAAGAAGAACAAATAAAAGAATAAACGAATGAAAGAAAGGAAAGAAGAACTCGAACGATCAGAAGATGGGTGTACCAGGGATCGTGTCGAGAATAAGTAAATGAAAGAAAGAAAAGAAGAAAAGATGATTAGCGACAAGTATGATGGAGATGTGCAACGGGGCTCGCTACATGCGCTGCACAGATGCCGGCGCCATCCTAGTCGATAATCCGTTATGGCTCAGAGAGCCGATAAGATAAATAAATGAAAAGAGAATACAAAATGGTCACGGAGAACTTGTGCATGAGGAAAGAGAAAGAAGGATTCCTCGGACAACCAGAAGCTGGATGACCAGGATCGTGCCGGTCTAGGAGGAATCATGGCATACGGACGACTTGGGTGGGGGCTCGGTCAGCTCAAGCGACGTAATGTCGGTATACGTAGCCTATTAGAGTGTACCAACCATCACCGTCTGATAGATACTATGAATACCACGTTCAGAAAGTCCAAATGGCTTGTACTGCCAGCGACCGATGCATATAGATTAAGTTGAATCACCGGTGGCAATCCACGTGCGAGTCCTTGCATTGAAATAAGTAATATAAGTAAGCTGAACAACTGAATCAACATATAAAAAAAACTTGAGTACTTCACCCGAGGCAGAAAGACGTTGATGATACTCGTATTTTCTATACAAATCCGTCAAGTCTTTACGTATAATGTGTTGGCTAACTTGGTTTGCCTTGGACAGGGACGACCGTACGGTAAGTATGGTAAGTTGTGCATGTTATTTCTAGGTGACACTTGAGGCCCGTAACACGAGATAGGTTTTGCAATATATGCCATGAAACTGATCCTAAGACAAGATTAGAAATACAATCAACTAATAGATGATGCACGAAAGTAAATTGAATGTGTTTGATAATGATAGCGAGCGGGCGAGCTAGCCTCCCCACCAGAGCATGCAATGTACTGATAACCACATAGTCTGCATGCAGGGTGCAGGAGAACCTCTTATTTGGTGCGGAGTCTTCCCTCGAACGTGCCAAGGCGCGGAGCTAACTCTGGAGCCTTTGAGCATTGCAAAGGAGCTGAAGCACCATATACAGGATATAATATATCAGAACATTGCCATGTATCATTCCATTTTGTAAGCCGCTTGGTACGCCTTTTATGTTTCGAGAGAGAGCTTGAGAGATTTGTAATCTTGGCCTAGCGTCGCTTGTTACACTTCTTGAATATCAATAAAGAGTTTTGGATTTGCTTTAACTTGTGTTCAATTACTTCTGCCGCAATGGGGACACTTTGTACGACTCTGTGGCCTAGCTTAAATCGGCCGTTTCTGGACTTGGCCTTGGACGAGCGCAACCAAGGCTTGTACGGCATCACGCCTTAGCGAGGACGATCGCTCCTCTGGGAGCGGGGCGTGACAGTCGGATAATCCCGGTGCCCTAGGTACCGTTTGGAGAAACTCACTCAGACTTGTGCACAAGTATGTCAATGACCATGCGAATGCATAAACGACTCGATAAAGCATAAAGGCATGGTAAATTAACTGAAAGTAAACAAGTTGACAGTTCATCATCTCATCTCATCCAAGCCGTGTTCAACGGCTAATAATTTCCATTATTCACATCATTCCCACACTTAGTGATCTCATTGATCCCAAGCCTGATCATTTTACATTCTTATTTTATCACATCATAACATTCCTTACGTTATTCCTTTCAATATGGAATAAACAACATTTCATTTCTCATAGGGACATTCATCATTCATTTCATTGTCAATAGCATTCTTTTTTGTTAATAACAGTGTCAGTTCATTTCTCATGTATCATTCACATAAGCATTTTATTATTCAAGTGTCTCATTCATCTCAACAGCATTTAACATGAGCATCATTATCAATTCATTTTTAGTGTGTGATTCATAGTGGCAGTTCTTGTTCATGTATCATTCATCTCAACAGTTTTCAGCATAAGCATCTCTATTATTTCAGCAACTAAAGTATGGGACATTTAGGGACATAACATAGCAACACAATAATCCATTTTATTAAACGTGAAGGAGTAGAGAAAAAGGGACAATTCCACTCACTTGCACAAAGGGTCTTCCTGTTCCGACACCTATATGCTCAACAGGTACTCCAAAGATTGATTCGACATGATGATGATCTTCCTCATACATAAGCATACTAGTGAGCCCTATTCCATAACTAATCCCATCCATCTAGTTAAGAAGACTGCATCATTCTCAATCTCTTTTGATTTCCAACACCAGTTATATATGGTCCAACGTTCCGATCGAATCAAACAAGCCTACCAAATACCTCCACACGGAGCGGGGCATTACACTTGTCCTACTGGAAGGGAAGAGGACGGTCTCTCAGAGATGGCCATACTAGGTGAGCGACCTCGCGTGCCATTTTCTAAAAAAAAAGAAAGAACAAAAGTGTCCAAAGTATAACAAAAAAGAAAAATAAAGACATATGTAGTCCACATCGATCCTATGTTGTGATGAGTTCCTAGACTTGTATGGGCCACCACACAAATGTGCTCTCAAATTATCGGATACGAATCATGCTACGTCCGACCTACGCTGGTGTGAGTGTCACGACCCGCACCCTGAAGAGGGGCACGAGCACGTGGTTACGTCCAGCCTACGCCGCAGAATCGACGGTAGAACGTTGTATATAGGGTCTGTAAATACTATGACTAAAACAGATAAATGTACCTGTACAGTTATATACACTGTGAATGGAGGTAACATAGCAATACAGTCTCAATCACAAATATCAAAACTAAGGTAGATAGCATGGAACAGAGATATGATAGATAAAATGGAAAACGAGTCCAAAATCCACAAGTCAGAGCTAACACAAATATCCAGAGTCTCAGATAAAATAAGTAATGAGATACTACAAATGAAAATGTACTAGCTGGCTCGCAGGTCAGGCAAACCTAACTAACTAGACTACTCAGGGTGAGCGAAGTTCAGTGGCTCTACCAATAAGCCACGGTCTAAGTCTAGCTCATCGGACTCAACCCCGTAGTAGGTCGGGCAGTCAGTCTCAGAGTCATCTGTAAAATTTGTCAACGGTATCCTGTCAGAAAAATGAGCAAGTACAAACACCAACAGCAGTTCCATATGAATTAAGAAATACTATAAGAGACAGTAATAATGAAATACAAGACAAAGATATTGGCGACTTGGGAACCATTTGAAAGCCGAGTTACAACCCTTAAACCAAACAAGGACCGGGGTTGTAACCCTTCTTTCAAACAGAACTTAGTCCCATAACCATGGTACAGTATAAAAGACAGATAGAGCAAAATGAGAATGAATCATAGCATGGTGAAAGTACAGTAAGTAAAGCTGAAACTAGAATATAAGAGATGAAAATAAATATAAAAGGTGTTTTGAATTATTAGAGCGATATGTGATCGGCTAGGGAAGCAAGAGATGGTTATCCACTTGGCCCGGCAATCCACGGTGTACTCAACGAAGAATCATGCCGTCCAACCTGGATAACTGGTAATGGGGTATCTGCAACACCCTACGTGAGGTGAGGGTGACGCTAGCAAATATAGTTACAGGAAGGGTTGATCACATAACCCCTAATAATTCCCCCATCCCCGAATAGTATTACGGATCCGGACATAGCACGTCATGACACGGGATTCCCTAAGAGGGGAGCAAGTCCTCTTCAAGAATCGACGTCAATACAAGTACAAGAATCAAGACCAACAAGTACCAGTATCCCAAAAAATCCAGGAATGATATCTTATGACCGGAATCCGATAATACTAGTCCGTGAACTATCATGTCGAGAATCAAGTAAGACACTACCACTGAATCAGATATAGTAGATATCAAGACAATGAAAACTATCAGTGAATGTACTCGCCTGTGGTCCTGAGCTGATAGAGTGAACAGACGCTCAAAGTGATCACAGACCTAAAATAAGATACTATGAGTCAAACAGGGCTTAACACTGAAAAAGGAAACTAATATAATCCATGAATGTAAGTCTAAGTCAATACTAGGTCAATCTAGGTCAAACTGAGTCATACTAGGCCATACTGGTTCATACTAGGTCATACTAGGTCACTGGAAGTTATTCCAAGTCAAACTAGGTCAATCGGGATCAACGGTTGACTACAGTTGACTTTTGGTCAAAAAGTCAACTCTGGTCAACTCTGGTCAACTCTAGGTCAACCCTAGGTCAAACTAGTCTAACGTTGACCAACTGTTGACTTTCAGTCAACTGGTCAACTCTGGGTTGGTTTCGGTCAAATCGGGTCGCTTAAAGGCTAAGTTTGACTCTCGGTTGACTTTTGTTTACTTTTGGTCAAAAAGGTCAACCGACGTCAAAACTAGTCTTTGAGTACCATATTTGATCATTACCAACCACGGGAATCAAGTCCTAACTCTATCTTAGGCTTCTAACACCAATACCCTATTCCTAGGCAAAATTAGCATGTACCCTTCTAAGGTAAATCCCGATACCTTGTCCAATACCAATGAAACCTTGCAAATACCCATGATACTAGCCTAGGCTCCTTAGGGTAGCTGGATATCAACCTATCTAAGGTTTACCTATCAAGAAATTTGGGTATCCTAAGTATCTAGGCCATGTTAGGATACGGGATAGTGATTTACCCTATTACCTTATTCTATCTCATGAATTTACCATTTTCTATACCACACTCCTCTACCCACTCATACACAACACTCACATGACACTTCTCCCTCTCATAGACTTCTCTATAGGTTTCCTAATAGGTTTCCTACTAGTTTAGATATAGGCTATGCTATAGGATACTAGACTACACTCAAAATACCTCACAAAACACACACACACACACATCTCACAATACACACACACACATTGGTAATAAATGGACAGATTTTGGTTTTGATTGGGGCTGTCATATGAGACAAGTGGGGGCTGAAATTGGATGGTTAAAATGGTGATTGGAGGGCTAACATGGACAGCCACAAGGCCATGAATTTCTGGACTGATTTGTGGTGTTTAGGACTGTCCAAGGGTGGCAAAAGTGGACAGCCAACCATGGATATTTGGGGACAATTTGGACAGCCAAAGGAGGTATTTTCTGGACTGATTTGGGGGGAATTTTGTGGGGATGCTATAGGCTAACTAGGACAGCCATGTGAGGGGTTTTTGTGGGCTGTCAAGGGAAGCAATGTGGACTGAAATATGGTCAAGTAATGGACCGTTTTGTGAAGGAAAAAGTAGGGGCTGTCCTATGGGATTTTGGGGGCTGCCATGGGGCTGTTTTGCCCCCTCCTAACTGCTGGATTCAGCAGCTATCCCCCCTTCTTGCCTCATCAAAACCCACTCTCATATCCCTCTATCACTCTCTATCTCATTCTCTTCTATTACAAACTTTCCTCTCAAATACCCCACACACACACCCCTACAAATTCACCCATCCTTCTCTCTAACATAGACACACACACATACATACTAGGCCAAACCTGGCCGAAACCTGCTGTTCTCCCCCCACACCACAACATCACACACACAACACAATATCCACCATATATATATATATATATATATATATATATATATATATATATATATATATATATATATATATATATATATATATATAGGAATGAATATGATACATATAGATACATTGAGAAACTCATTCTAAAACATGTCAAAATCTGGAATATTAATGAGAACAACACAAAAACAATATTAAAACAATATCCATGTGTCCAAAAGAGGGTTTTTCCTATTGGGACACAATCCTACATGTGGACACCCCTAGAAATATCCAAAGGACACAAAAATGGTCTCTAATGGAGACACCACCATGGAAATCACTCCTATTGGGTTCCTAACCAATTTACATGAGAAGAGAAACAAATTTGGAGAAGAGATTACCAAGTTTGGAGAAGAAATCAATGGTGAGCTTCAAAAGTGGAAGGAGCCTTTGGAGAAGAAGAAGAAAAAGTGGATAAGAATGAAAGAAAAGTGGTTTCTCTCTCCTCCCCACCCCTACTCTATGTGGCCGGCCAACTATGCCCAATATCCCCTTTTGGTAATTACAAGTTTGCCCCTCTAATTGTTCTATTAGTCCTACACAAGGTTGCTTAGGGTTTGGGGGTTAAAAATGTAAATCTAGTGTTCTACTTAGCTCTAACCTAATCCATGGAGTCATGATAAAACCCTCTAACTTTTGATGGTAATATTGTGGGCCATGGCTAGCTAGTGTGTGGGCCCGCTAAGGTCAAAACTACCCGGGTCCTCGAAACAAGTCAAAACAAGTCGGAATAAGTTGAAATTCGAACCCGATTCAAATAACCCCAAATAAATAAATAATTCCAAAATAATTTTTAAAGTGGAAAATTATCAAAATACCCCTGTTTGTGAAAACTGGGGGTGACAAATCTATCCACCTTAAAAAAAAAAATTTCCTCAAAATTAAAACAAACATACAATGAATCACAATGCAAAAACAGAAATTATACCTCAGGGCTCGAAAAGATAAGGGAAACGCTCCCGCATGTCGTCCTCTCTCTCCCAGGTAGACTCACCTGGAGAGTGATGCCTCCATGCAGCACGAACCAAGGGTATAACCTGGTTTCGGAGCACCTTCTCCCTACGATCTAGAATCTCAACCGGCTGCTCTGGATAGTGAAGAGTAGGCCCCACCTCGATCGCTGAATGATCAAATACATGGCTGGGGTCCGCCACGTACCGTCTCAGCTGCGACACGTGGAACACGTTGTGTACCCCCTCTAGCGTAGGCGGCAAGTCTAGCCGGTAAGCCACTGCACCGACGCTCTCAAGAATGGTGAAAGGTTCGATGTAGCACGGACTAAGCTTCCCGTCCCCGCCAAAGCGAATCGTGTCCCGTGTCGGAGAAATCTTCAGGAACACCAAAGCGCCAGCCTAGACATAAAACAAACTCAGCACACAGGACAGACAAGACACAAATAAGCACAAACAGGAACTGAAACTAACCTCGAACTCTAACGGTCTCCGGTGGCTATCGGCCTAATGCCGCTGCCTATCCTGAGCCACCCGAAGTCTGTCTCTAATAAGTCGGACCTTCTCAGCTGCATCCACCACCATCTCTGGCCCAAGCAGCACCCTTTCGCCAACATCGTCCCAAGATAAGGGAGTACGGCATCTCCGTCCGTATAGAGCCTCGAATGGCGACATCTCTATACTGGCCTGGTAGCTGTTGTTGTAAGCAAACTCTACCAGGTGGAGATGGTCCTCCCAAGAACCCCCGAGATCTAGCACACACGTCTGAAGCATATCCTCCAAGGTCTAGATAGTCCTCTCCGACTGCCCGTCTGTCTGGGGGTGATAAGCAGTACTGAACTTGAGCGAGGTGCCCAAGCTAGCCTACAAACTCCTCCAGAAGTGGAAAGTGAAACGGCTATCCCGATCTGAAACTATGCTCACCGGAACTCTGTGCAATCTCACGATCTGATGAACATACAGCTCAGCCAACCTCTCCGTAGACAATCCCACCTTGAAATGCAAAAAGTGGGCCGATTTGGTCAATCTATCAACTATGACCCAAATCGCGTCTTTCCCTCCTGGAGACCGTGGAAGTCTGGACACAAAGTCCATGGTGATGTGCTCTCACTTCCACTCGGGAATGGGTAGTGGCTGTAGCAATCCACCAGGCCTCTGCCTCTCGGCCTTCACCTGCTGACAAACCAAGCAGCGAGATACAAACTGAGCCACCTCGCGCTTCATGCCGTACCACCAAACGTGCTCTCTCAGGTCTCTGTACATCTTGTTGGCACCAGGATGCATAGAGTACTGAGAGCGATGAGCCTCCTGAAGAACCTCCTCCCGAAGCTCTCCACTCGGAACGTACAGTCTAGCACCGTGCCGCAGCGACCCATCTTCGGCAATGGAGAAATCATCAAGCAACCCTCTCAGCACCTGCTCCCTGATGCTCCTCAGGGCAACATCATCAAACTGCGCTGATCTGACCCTGTCCATCAACTCAGACTGAATCTGTAAACCCCACATCTGCACCTCCATGCCTGGAATGATCACCTCGATTCCCAAACTATCCAGGTAGGCCAAAAGATGACGGTCTGATGTCAGATACATAGCCACTGGATACCTGCTCAAGGCATCTGCGACTACGTTGGCCTACCCTGGATGGTACTGCAAGGCGATATCAAAGTCCTTTATCAGCTCGAGCCAACGTCTCTGCCTCATGTTCAGCTCCTTCTGAGTGAACACGTACTTCAAGCTCTTGTGGTCAGTAAAGATCTCAACCCGCTCTCCGTACAGAGAGTGTTTCCACAACTTCAGGGCAAAGATGACAGCGGCTAACTCCAGATCGTGAGTCGGGTAGTTCTTCTCATGAGGACGTAACTGCCTAGATGCATAGGCAATCACCTTCCCGTGCTGCTGAAGTACACAACCCAGACCCCGGCCAGAAGTGTCGCTATAAATCGAGAAACCACCGGTCCCAGACGACAATGTCAAGATAGGAGCTGATGTCAACCTCCTCTTCAGCTCATCAAAGGCGGCCTCACACTCCTCAGTCCAGACGAACTCCACGTCCTTCCTGGTGGGTCTAGTCATCGGCTCCACGACCCGCGAGAAATCCTGGACAAACTTCCGATAGTAGCCTGCTAATCCCAGAAAGCTCCAAATCTCGACAACTGTACTGGGCGAAGACCAAGACTCTACTGCAGCAATCTTCTTCTGGTCTACGGAGATCTAGTGCTCGGTCACAACATGACCCAGGAACTCGACCTGGTCCAGGAAAAACTCATACTTTGACAACTTCCCATACAACTGCTCCTTTCTCAAGGTCTCGAGCACAATCCTCAGATGCTCCTCGTGCTCCTCTGGCATCTTCGAGTAAACCAGGATGTCGTCTATGAAGACCACCACGAACTTGTCAATGTACTGATGGAATACCTTGTTCATCAAGTTCATGAACACAGCTGGGGCGTTGGTCAACTCAAATGGCATCACTGTGAACTCGTACTGGCCGTACCGAGTCCGAAAAGCTGTCTTCAGAATGTCTTCCTTCTTTACCTTCAGTTGATGATAGTCGAATCTCAGATCTATCTTCGAAAACACCTTGGCGCCGCTCAGCTGATCGAACAAGTCGTCGATCCTCGGCAATGGGTACTTATTCTTGATAGTAAGGTTGTTGAGTGCCCTGTAATCGATACACATACGTATCGTACCATCCTTCTTCGGCACAAACAGGACTGGCACTCCCCAAGGTGATGAACTGGATCTAATGAATCCCTTGTCCTGCAGCTCGTCAACCTGCTTATTCAGCTCCGCCAACTCGCTGTTGTTGACTCTATAGACGTACTGTGAAATGGGCTCAGCACCTGGCACTAGGTCTATAGAGAACTCAATGTCTCTATCCGGCGGCATCCCAGGCAACTCCTCTAGAAAAACATCCATAAAATCAGCAATCAACGGATGCGGCAATGCCTGCCCCGCCAGTAGAGCTCCGCAGAACCCATCTACCGGCTCAGCTGCTCCTCTGGAAAACACAACCTCTGGTTCTCCCGGCGGCCTAAACAAAATCCTACCACCTCTACAATCTATAGTAGCATGGTGCGTGCTCAACCAATCCATTCCGAGTACCACATCGTACCTCGGAAGGGACATTACGAGCAAGCACGCACCCAAAACTCGGCCTCCTACAGTAACTCTCCGCCCCTTGCAGATATTGTTGACCAGGATGATGCCTCCCCCGGTCAATATCTTGCAAGTCCTACCCAAGGGTTCAGCAATAATATTGTGTCTCAGAGCAAAGGAGACAGACACAAATCTATGCGAGGCACCGAAATCAAATAAGGTAAATGCAGGAAATGAATCGAGAAGAACATGACCTGCCACTACATTGCCTACTGGCTCTGCCTCCTCTCCTGCTGTCAGGGCAAACACTCTGCCCGCAGGGGCTCCCCTCTGGTGCTGCTGAAAATGCTGCTGCTGAGTCTGAAATGGAGGACCCCTCTGCTGAACTGCTGGTCCTCTGGCTGGCTGTGCTCTGTCCTGAACTCCTCTGACTCCGCGAATACGGCAGTCCTTCAGCTGGTGATCGGACGCCCCACAGTATAAGCAGGCGCCCAATCTCTTCCTGCACACCTCTCTAGTATGCCTTGGCTTCCCACAGAAGTTGCACTATGCAGCTGGCCTCTGGCCCTGACCCTGATGCTGCTGGACATGCGCCGGTACCTGCTGGATCTGCAACTGAGGCTGATGCTGCTGGAACTGCCTCTGCTGGAAATATGGGCGCTTCGCTGGCCCTGCACTCGAACTGGATCCCAGAGCGTCACTGCTCCTCTTCGGCTTGAGGCCGAAGTCCTCCTCTACAATCTGAGCCTCCATCAAGATCTGCTCAAATGTCACGTCTCGTCGCCCAGATGTGCGAGTGCGCACTGCATGAATGAGACCCCTCCTGAACTTCCGGGCCTTGTACCCCTCATCCTGAACCAAACTGGGTGCAAACCTGCTCAGGCGGAAGAACTCCGCTGCATACTCGTCTACTGACGAGTTCCCCTGCACCAGACTGGCAAACTGCCCCTCCAAAGCTGTCAAGGCTACATCTGGGTAGAACTTCTCCTTAAAGAGTTTCCTGAAGTCCTCCTAAGATATACCTCTCACTGACGCACGCGGATCCGTGCGGTACCAAGTCAAAGCTATATCAAAGAACTGGCTCGCTGCAGAAGTCACCTACAGAGCTCTCGGAACCTCTGCCAACTCCAGACTCCGCTGGACATCCTCTAGCCAGTCGTCCGCGTATAGGATACCCTCGGTACCCCTGAAATCCTGCGGGTTCATCTTCCTGAAGTCGAGATGCATACCGGGCCTCCTCTGGCCCTGCTGCTGTGCTGGTGCTCCCTGAACTGTAGCCGGTGCACCTCTCTCCACTGCTGCCATAGCTAACTGGTACGAGTTCTCCATCGTCTGTCGTAGCACCTCTGTCTGACGGTGCTGTGCCTCTGCCTGTGCTCTCTGCGTCTGCAGCATCTGCTGTAGTAGGGCCATCATACCCTGAGCATCTGCTGGTATCGGAGGCGACGGTGGAAGAACATCAGGAATAACCATAGACGGTCCCGCTGCTGGAGGTGGAAGACCTCCCGGAATCGTCGCAGCTGTTGCTGCTCCCGCCGGAAGGGCAGAAACTGTGGTAGCAGCTCCCTCAGCTGTGGCTCCCGCTGCCGGAGGTGGAAGACCTCCTGGGACTGCCACTGCTACTCCTGCAGCCGGTGGTGGAAGACCTGTCGGATCTGCCACTGCTGCTCCCGCAGTCGGACGTAGAAGAACTGCCGGATCTGGCCTCCCTGGTACAGCGCTAGAACCCGCTGCCTGAGAGCGAGTGATCGTCATCCTGAGGATAGGTTGAAACAAGGAATCAATATGGCACATGATAGGAATATCAAAGACGGACAATTAAATTCAATGCAAAAGAATTTGTCATGGTAATCAAAAGATCATAATCTCCTAACATGTGATTGGGTAACTCCTATCATACCCTAATCCTATGTCCTAATTGCAGGCTCGTAATTAGCACTCTAAGTCGAGCACCATTACGAGTTCGCACTAGTTGCGACACAGACCTGCATGGGCCACCACAAAAACGTGTCACGACCCGCACCCTGAAGAGGGGCACGAGCACGTGGTTACGTCCAGCCTACGCCGCAGAATCGACGGTAGAACGCTGTATATAGGGTCTGTAAATACTACGACTAAAATAGATAAATATACCTGTACAGTTATATACACTTCGAATGGAGGTGACATAGCAATACAGTCTCAATCACATATATCAAAACTAAGGTAGATAGCATGGAACAGAGATATGATAGATAAAATGGGAAACGAGTCCAAAATCCACAAGTCAGAGCTAACACAAATATCCAGAGTCTCAGATAAAATAAGTAATGAGATACTACAACTGAAAATGTACTAGCTGGCTCGCAGGCTAGGCAAACCTAACTAACTAGACTACTCAGGGTGAGCGAAGTCCAGTGGCTCTACCAATAAGCCACGGTCTAAGTCTAGCTCATCGGACTCAACCCCGTAGTAGGTCGGGCAGTCAGTCTCAGAGTCATCTGTAAAATTTGTCAACGGTATCCTGTCAGAAAAATGAGCAAGTACAAACACCAACAGCAGTTCCATATGAATTGAGAAATACTATAAGAGACAGTAATAATGAAATACAAGACAAAGATATTGGTGACTTGGGAACCATTTGAAAGCCGAGTTACAACCCTTAAACCAAACAAGGACCGGGGTTGTAACCCTTCTTTCAAACAGAACTTAGTCCCATAACCATAGTACAGTATAAAAGACAGATAGAGCAAAATGAGAATGAATCATAACAAGGTAAAAGTACAGTAAGTAAAGCTGAAACTGGAATATAAGAGATGACAATAAATATAAAAGGTGTTTTGAATTATTAGAGCGATATGTGATCGGCTAGGGAAGCAAGAGATGGTTATCCACTTGGCCCGGCAATCCGCGGTGTACTCAACGGAGAATCATGCCGTCCAACCTGAATAACTATTAATGGGGTGTCTGCAATACCCTACGTGAGGTGAGGGTAACGCTAGCAAATATAGTTACAGGAAGGCTTGATCACATAACCCCTAATAATTTTCCCATCCCCGAATAGTATTACAGATCCGGACATAGCATGTCATGACGCGGGATTCCCTAAGAGAGGAGCAAGTCCTCTTCAGGAATCGGCATCAATACAAGTACAAGAATCAAGACCAACAAGTATCAGTATCCCAAGAAATCCAAGAATGACATCTTATGACCGGAATCCGATAATACTAGTCCGTGAACTATCGTGTCGAGAATCAAGTAAGACACTACCACTGAATCGAATATAGTAGATATCAAGACAATGAAAACTATCAATAAATGTACTCGCCTATGGTCCTGAGCTGATAGAGTGAACAGACGCTCAGAGTGATCACAGACCTAAAATAAGATACTACGAGTCAAACAGGGCTTAACACTGAAAAAAGAAGCTAATATAATCCATGAATGTAAGTCTAAGTCAATACTAGGTCAATCTAGGTCAAACTGAGTCATACTAGGCCATACTGGTTCATACTAGGTCATACTAGGTCACTGGAAGTTATTCCAAGTCAAACTAGGTCAATCGGGATCAACGGTTGACTACAGTTGACTTTTGGTCAAAAAATCAACTCTGGTCAACTCTGGTCAACTCTAGGTCAACCCTAGGTCAAACTAGTCTAACGTTGACCAACTGTTGACTTTCAGTCAACTGGTCAACTCTGGGTTGGTTTCGGTCAAATCGGGTCGCTTAAAGGCTAAGTTTGACTCTCGGTTGACTTTTGTTTACTTTTGGTCAAAAAGGTCAACCGACGTCAAAACTAGTCTTTGAGTACCATATTTGATCATTACCAACCACGGGAATCAAGTCCTAACTCTATCTTAGGCTTCTAACACCAATACCCTATTCCTAGGCAAAATTAGCATTTACCCTTCTAAGGTAAATCCCAATACCTTGTCCAATACCAATGAAACCTTGCAAATACCCATGATACTAGCCTAGGCTCCTTAGGGTAGCTGGATATCAACCTATCTAAGGTTTACCTACCAAGAAATTTGGGTATCCTAAGTATCTAGGCCATGTTAGGATACGGGATAGTGATTTACCCTATTACCTTATTCTATCTCATGAATTTACCCTTTTCTATACCACACTCCTCTACCCACTCATACACAACACTCACATGACACTTCTCCCTCTCATAGACTTCTCTATAGGTTTCCTAATAGGTTTCCTACTAGTTTAGATATAGGCTATGCTATAGGATACTAGACTACACTCAAAATACCTCACAAAACACACACACACATCTCACAATACACACACACACATTGGTAATAAATGGACAGATTTTGGTGTTGATTGGGGCTGTCATATGAGACAAGTGGGGGCTGAAATTGGATGGTTAAAATGGTGATTGGAGGGCTAACATGGACAGCCACAAGGCCATGAATTTCTGGACTGATTTGTGGTGTTTAGGACTGTCCAAGGGTGGCAAAAGTGGACAGCCAACCATGGATATTTGGGGACAATTTGGACAGCCAAAGGAGGTATTTTCTGGACTGATTTGGGGGGGATTTTGTGGGGATGCTATAGGCTAACTAGGACAGCCATGTGAGGGGTTTTTGTGGGCTGTCAAGGGAAGCAATGTGGACTGAAATATGGTCAAGTAATGGACTGTTTTGTGAAGGAAAAAGTAGGGGCTGTCCTATGGGATTTTGGGGGCTGCCATGGGGCTATTTTGCCCCCTCCTAACTGCTGGATTCAGCAGCTATCCCCCCTTCTTGCCTCATCAAAACCCACTCTCATATCCCTCTATCACTCTCTATCTCATTCTCTTCTATTACAAACTCCCCTCTCAAATACCCCACACACACACACCTACAAATTCACCCATCCTTCTCTCTAACATAGACACACACACATATATACTAGGCCAAACCTGGCCGAAACCTGCTGTTCTCCCCCCCACACCACAACATCACACACACAACACAATATCCACCATACATATATATATATATATATATATATATATATATATATATATATATATATATATATATATATATATAATGATATATATATATAACTATATATATATCTATATATATAGAATGATATATAAAAAAAAAAATATAGAATGATATATATATATATAACTATATATATATATACATATAGGAATGAATATGATACATGTAGATACATGGAGAAACTCATTCTAAAACATGTCAAAATCTGGAATATTAATGAGAACAACACAAAAACAATATTAAAACAATATCCATGTGTCCAAAAGAGGGTTTTTCCTATTGGGACAAAATCCTACATGTGGACACCCCTAGAAATATCTAAAGGACACAAAAATGGTCTCTAATGGAGACACCACCATGGGAATCACTCCTATTAGGTTCCTAGCCAATTTACATGAGAAGAAAAACAAATTTGGAGAAGAGATTACCAAGTTTGGAGAAGAAATCAATGGTGAGCTTCAAAAGTGGAAGGAGCCTTTGGAGAAGAAGAAGAAAAAGTGGATGAGAATGAAAGGAAAGTGGTTTCTCTCTCCTCCCCACCCCTACTCTATGTGGCCGGCCAACTATGCCCAATATCCCCTTTTGGTAATTACAAGTTTGCCCCTCTAATTGTTCTATTAGTCCTACACAAGGTTGCTTAGGGTTTGGGGGTTAAAAATGTAAATCTAGTGTTCTACTTAGATCTAACCTAATCCATGGAGTCATGATAAAACCCTCTAACTTTTGATGGTAATATTGTGGGCCATGGCTAGCTAGTGTGTGGGCCCGCTAAGGTCAAAACTGTTGGCCCAATGATTGTATCATATTTTTGAATATGGCTAATCTGTTAAGTTGTCACGACCCGCACCCACTGTGAGGGTACGAGAACGTAACAACGCCCAGCCTACGCCGCAGTGTCGGCGGTAGAACGCTGTCCTAGGTCAACATACATCTAATAATATCTATCTAAACAGTTATACTCCCCGAATGGGGTGACATAGCAATAGTAAACTCAATCACAACTAAGGAAGAGATAGCACGATATGAAATAGAACTCAAGGAATAAAATAGATAAAAGCAGTCTAAGATAATCCCAGCAATATCCAACAGTACAAGGTCTCAGATGAAAGAATATATACAATACTGAACTCCAGAATAAAGTCTAACTAGAATATGTCTCCAGACTACAATGATAAACAGCCTAACTAATCTAGTCTAGACAGTCGGAATGAAATCCTCAGCTAGAGCTGGGTCCTCCTGAGGGTCCAGCTCGCAGGTGTCATCTAAGGCTGTCCCGTAG
The DNA here is from genome assembly GCA_029216955.1 of Iris pallida. Taxonomy (NCBI): domain Eukaryota; kingdom Viridiplantae; phylum Streptophyta; class Magnoliopsida; order Asparagales; family Iridaceae; genus Iris; species Iris pallida. The sequence continues at coordinate 768,210 of JANAVB010000399.1, read as the reverse complement.
TAAGTGTCCAGACCAGCCTCCTCCTCGTCCTCTGTAATATTTTCAACAGGTCCAGTCAGGACAGGAGCGAGTACAGTACATCTCAACAGATCATAGCAGGTTAGAAAATATAGACATGCAGTAAAGTAAGATACAAGTACTGAAGGAAGTGCAGTATGTAAACAGAGAGAGAACTGTAATAGAAATATCTACTATACATAGAGAACTAGCAGTGACTAGTGAGTCAGAGTACGAGATGGCATATAATTGGCTTAGGTTGTACATGATGAACATAAAAAGTAACAGAGTGTACATGATGGGTAAATTACATGACCATTTATACTCCCCCTACCCACAATCAATACACAAGGATCTGTTCAAGTTACGTTACGGACATGATGTTTTGGTTATACAAGAGACACATGGGCAAACATGAGCGTACATGAAAGAACATGAGAGTACATGAACGTACATGTAAGAACATGAGAGAACATGAGTGTACATGAATAACGCAGATGCAAGGAATACATGATGTACATGAAACACATGTCATAAAGTATCCGATGCGCCCGCTAAGGGGGTAACATCCCAAGGAGAGATCCATATAGTACTAATCCGTGTGACCAACGTGACAGTACAAGTAAAGTAATCTACTGCAGGAAATAATTCTAAACAGGATATGAAATGATCAGAGAATGTACTCGCCTGTAACTGAGTGTCCAAAATGAAACGTACTGTCCAAGGAGTGGTGTCTGGCTCCTAAACAGAACAGCACAAGTCACAACAGGTCCAGAATAGCAAAATGGAGTCCTACTATGCATTCTACATGATTCTAAGTCAATCTAGGCCAAAGTCAACTCTTGGTCAACTTTGGTCAACCCTAGAAGTCAAACTAGGTCAACCAAGTCTAATTAAGTCTAAACTAGGCTAACTAGGTCTAATACTTCTATTCTAGACAACACACCATTCAAGTACTCCTTATATCTAAGCACATACACATTATATATATAGATACAATATTATTGAACCTATACTAGGAATACCTAGGCTAATACTATAGGTATATTCATATAGACATAAAGCATTTCACACACCATAGGCATTTCTATCTAGGATGCATAACATGTGAATATAGGGAAAAGCATGTGTGTGTAGACAATCAAGGGTGTGTGTGTCAAAAGATTGTAAAACAGTGAGGAATGATATATATACATATATACTAGAATTAAAGTGTGTGCTATGCATTAGGCCTACATAACAATGTGCAGGAAATATGTAAAGACCACATGGCCAAACACTTGTGTGTGGGTGATGTGTCCAAGTGCAGGAATTAACAATGTGGGGAAGGGTGGTGTACAGGAATTTGATATACAGGAATACAGTGTATAGTGTATGAGAACAGGAAATGAAGATACTGTGTGTGTGTGTGTATATCCAGTGTTCACAGGAAACAGGAAAGGAAAGGCAAGGAAATCAATAGCAGTAAAAGGGAACAAAAACAGTGTGCATAAGCTAACATGTGTGCAGGAAATACTCCAACAATGAGCAGTGAAGGCAAAACTATGTGCATCCTTGTGTGTGTGTGTTCAGGAAAAACTAAACAGTGAAGAGAAAGTCACATTGAAATATGCAGGAATTTATATTAGTTAACCAACCAATCTCAGGTTTAACTTGAACCAAAGCTCAGATTAGGCAAAACAATTCAGTCTCCAATGAACAATTGACATTAAAAATGTTAGAACAACAGTTGATAGGTAAGGAAATTCTCAGGTTGTCAAATTACATTTGTATACATTCTCAGGTTAAAGACAGGAACCCAGTTAAAGAACAGTGTATCAACCAACTCATGTACATCCACTGAAACCCAAAACAGCCTACAACTGGGTTAAACAAACTCAATCTCAGGTTTTAACCCTACTACTACATCTCAATTTTAACAAAAAAAACAATGAACTGAACTATAACATAATGTGTGCAGGAAAGTAAATGTGGCAGTGTAATATAAGACAGGGAACATGGCCTATACCAGGCTACACAAAACTTGGGATCAACTCAGAAAATCAAGGACATTTCCCCCTCCTTCCTATTGTCAGGTTTATGTGAACAACTCAGATATAAAGTGAATAGTCAACAAGGAATTTAACTCAAAACTCTCACTAATCAATACCACATATCAACCATAGCTAGGTAACATGTATGAGAACTGGTTTGATCCTTAAAAACATGAATTTAACAATAATTTGCAGGTTAAACATCAACCAAAATTCAAATGTAAAAACCTGGGAATAGAATGGCTGATACCATGTTTCAGAAAATGGGGGAAAATGGCAATTACTAAAGAAATTGGTTTAAAACCTAATTACAGAGGTTGGTAATGTAAATTTACATTGTGTACGTGTCACACAAACTATTGGTGTCCACCCAAGTGGACACAACGTGTCCAAACTGAAATAAAAACCCAAAACAGAATCTGAACACAGTGCAGGGAACTAAGCCTCGTGCACGTGTACACGAGTCTCGTGTGCACAACACGGATCAACCCAAGACACGTGTTCAATAGCACAGGTTCACTACCTATAGGGCTATCCACAGGACACCCTGCACCGCCGTGTCGTGTCGCACAGGCGTGTCCACACACATGTATCAGAACGAAAGAACACACACAGCACAGAACAAAGAGTGACTCGTGCGTCGAGGATTTCTCGCTCGAAACGCCATGTGGGCCCACGAAACTTGACACATGGAGTGTCAGTGGGTGCCCCGTGGCTCCCATAAAGTTTTGTGTCCAGAGGGTTTGTGTCGTGTCCGCTACAGGGCCCGATAGGCAGGGGATCCCTGTAGCAGCGCGCGGTCGTGTGCGCGCGCGTGTCCACAGCATGAAACCGACACAGGATGACACGGAAACTAGGACATAAGGACAGGAAACCAAAGGGTGGACCTAAAACCTATTTCCTATTCAAAAAGAATGGGTTAACATGATCGACCTGCCCTCTGTGGCATTTGGTCGAACACCCTGTGCAGTCTTCTGATATGTGTCCAGAATAGACACGAAACCACTGACACAGGACACGAATCTTATCCAGGCATTAGGGGGGTCACTTAGGGTTCCTATGCATGAAAACTAACGGAAGTTTCATGGAGAAATGAAGGAGATACCTCTCGGTGAAGTTTCAATGGAAAAGGCCTCCTCCTAGCTCTTGCTTGGTATCCCAATCACTTCTAATCAATGCCAAACTGAACCAAAACATTCACAACAGCAAGAATGACAGGTTTAGAAACTATTGCAACTAATTTGGGGATTTTAGGACCTATAATGGAATTATAATGAATTAATGAAGACAAGAACTCACCTCCTTGAAAATAGGGCTCTTCCTAAAGAAAAGAGGCAACCCTAGATTTGGGAGGGGTTTTATATGGTGGGATTCCCTATGTGGATATTGTGGCCAGCCACTAGGGCTTGGGTTTAGGGTTTAGTCATAAGGTTGGGCCTTGGGCCAAGCTACAAAGCTAAAAGTAGATTAGATTAAACAAGGTTCTAAAACCACAAGTCATGACTTATGACTTCAAATCCTATTTGCTAAAATGACTTAAACCAAGTGCAGGCTAGATTAGACTAGAGTCACTTGACCTAACCATGGCCCACTAACTAGGGTTAGTTTCTAGGTAGGTCTACAAAGTCAACACTAGCCAAAAGTCAACATAGTCAAACAATTCCAAATAAATTCTTAAAAATTCCCATAAATTCTAATTAATTCTATTAAATCTAAATAATAATTAATAATCCCAAATAATTCTTAAAATTACAAAATGACTAAAATACCCTATCAGTTTGGAAATGAACACTAGCAAGACACCAAATCATAAGTCATGAATTTAAATAGTTTAAAAATAATTAAAAATCACTAAAATTATAACATGAAATAAATATCATTAAATAATAATTATAATTACAAAATTTCAAAATTATCCTCTTGTGGAAAACTGGGTGTTACATAAGTTTAGCATTTCATTATCACTAATCTTCATACTATCACTATAGCATTTCTACTTATACTTATATCTTTGGTGATATGTGCCCATTGGTTTACATCTTAGTGATATGAGCTTATCTATCTTAAATTTAATTGGGTTGCCAAAATCAAAACTATATTTTTGATTGTGGTCATTCAATTAAGTTTAATCATTATGATATCACTAACATTTATGCCATCACCTTAGCACTTATACTTAAACTTTGCATAGTCCTAATGTGCTTTAATTTATCATACTTGCTACTATGTATATTGCTTTGTTCGTCTAACATGTACATGCAGAAAAGCAATAAGCAAGATCAATGTGGACATATGCAATGAAGAAATCATGGTGGGCCAAAGACGACGGATCCCACAAGATTTCTCTGAACCACCCGACGACATCTCTGGAGCCACGCACCGGGGGTTCCGCTGCCCGGTCAGCGGACGGGGGTCGAGGGGGCAGCGCCCCTCGTCGGGGGTTCGGGGGCGAAGCCCCCGAAAGGTATTCAGTTTTTACAAACTGGATATCTTTGGACAGCTGCCGCCAAGGGAAAAAGCCAGCACCTATCAAAGGAAGAAGCCAAGCCGTGCCATCATCATTTCAAGACTCTGAAGAAGCCTGCACCTGCCTAAGTATATCTGGAGTCTGTAATGAGTCTTAGGAATAATTGTAAATACAAGAAATGGATGGCAAAATCGAAAGCTAGGATAGAAATAAGCCTAGGATCGTTTTCTACTGAAAAACGGCATACCGACGGTATACCGGTGTATACCGACGGTATACCGGTTTTTGTTCACAGAAAGTTTCTGTCTACAAAACCGGCATACCGACGGCATACCGGTCCATACCGACGGTATACCGATTCAGTAATGTTCAAATTCCAACAGTCGAATTCTGAGCAATAAATGATCCCAACGGCTATATTTCTAGCCGTTGCATTCCAGACCGGTATACCGCCGGTATGCCGGATCATACCGGCGGTATGCCGGTTCGTGACTGAAAAGTTGCCTTTGGCTTCTTTTCAAGCTTTGATTATAAATAGCCTTGAACTCCTTCATTCAAGTATGACGCTTTGAGCCTAAAAACTTCTAAACCACCAAAGCCTATCCACAAACAACTCTACAAAGCTTTCATTTGCCATTTACAAATTGTGTTAGAGTTATTGAGTTGAAAAGTGAGATCTTCATCCTATTGTATAAGGAGATCAAAACCTATTGTGAAAGGTTGAAGTTGGAGAGTCTTCGTATCCAAACTCTCGGTTGAAGTTGGGGAGTCTTCGTATCCAAACTCTCGGTTGAAGTCGGAGAGCCCTTCGGATTAAATCTCTTGTGTAAGAAGTTGGCGAGTTCTTCGGATCCAAACTCGTGTGTAACTATTTGCTCAAATAGTGGATTAAAGCCGGAGAGAGTTCCGGGACTGGACTGCCTCTTAGGAGGATACCAGGATACATCGGGTGTCGGTATTGTGTTTGCTTCTTCTCTTGCACTTATATTTTTAAATTGTCAATTAGCTTGTGCTAAGTGCTTGATTAGTTAGCTTGACCCTATTCTGTCTACAAAAATTCGAACCCGATTCAAATAACCCCAAAATAATACAAATAATAAATAAATAATTCCAAAATAATTTTTAAAGTGAAAAATTACCAAAATACCCATGTTTGTGAAAACTGGGGGTGACAGTGAGCAGCGATAGACAGCCGTCTAAACCTTAGAAATCATCAAAATAGAGGGTATCAATCTTTCATCATAACTCTACGTGCGTAACCTATCAACAATCAATTATCCATTATGTCTTTTATTACATGTCCTTTTACAAGAGATCTCAAATCTGGTGAGTGATAAAGGCAACTCTATACAATCCTCAAGTTTTTATGAAATCAAAACCACACAATCTAAATCCCCTCAGGAAAAGTCTTTTGGCCCTGGATAGTCTTCGGAGTGGTCTCCACTATCGGGTCCTCCTGCAGTCCATAGAGTGTAGGGTAGTCAAGCTCATCAACTCCTGTATATGTCAATGATCCAGTCAGGAAAGGAGCAAAGTAAAATGTAACTAAACCGTACTCAACAACAAGATGCAATAACACATAAAATACAAAGGCAGTAAATAACAAGTAAACTGGAGAATACCTGAAATCATGCACTAACTATGTGAAACATGTGCAATAGAACACCAATAAGCATGTAGGGGCTATTATGTATAAGGCACATCATAGCCGATATGCTAGCAGTCACGTAAGAGTAAGGCACATCGTAGCCGATATGCTAGTAGTCACGCAAGTAATGGACGTAAGGCACACATAGTGCTAGCAGTCAAGTAAATGTCTATAGGCTAGGGTAACTACATGCTTCACGAATTTTCTCCCTTCCGACACAAAATACAAGAAAAAGTAAAGCAAGTGATATAATATAAACATGTCACGCAATACCGCTAAGTAAAGTTGAGGTACAAGTATTTGCCTTTTATCGTATTGTTTACAAATGTCTCTAAATCCACCTAAAATGGTTAAGGAATACTGGTTAGAAAAAATCTTAAGATTTCTAGAAAATTCCTAATAATACTCACTAATGCTATTTCTTATAATACTACCTAATTATCTAAATAATTATCAAAATATTATTATGCTAATAGTCTACTAATATTATTAATCAACAATATTTATACTAGTTACTAAAGAATATAAAATATTAGCTAATATATTAATCAACATTATAAACAAAAAATACTAATAATTATTAACTAACTAATAAAAAATATCCTCACAAGGAATAACTAAAAAACTTTTTCCTTCCTTTATTCAGCCCAACGCTAGTCTTAGGCCAGCCTGACTGGGCTCAGCCCGCAACTCCAACCCTTCTTTATTTCTCTTTTTTTTTCTGCTCCTCAGCCCACTAGTTGGGCTTGACCTAGACCCACTGTTCACACCCGACCCACGGGCTTACGCCTACACTTCATTTTTGTAGAGAGAGACAACACTCTCAAGAATGCTAAAAAAAAACTCAAATCAAAGAAAAAGAAAGAGGAAAAGGGAAGGAGAAGAATGGAGAAGAAGAGGAGGAAGAAAGAAAGAGGAAGAGGAAGACTTCAACTGAAGGCATGCGGAGGGCGATCGGCCGGCGAGGAAGAACACACGAGGAGCGTGGATCGAAGATGGATGGCCGAGCAGCTAGGGTTGGCAGTTAACCGAGATCGGGAACAACGTCAGACTGGTTGGAGGAAGATCTGGATGGTGGTGGTGATGATGATTTGGTGATAGCGACACTGAGTGGTGGAGCAAGAGGAGTGGAGGTGGTGCTCAGCAAGGCGGTGCTTGGCAAGGAGCGGAGATGGTCCGGAATAGAGAGAGCTTCAGTGGTGGCATGGGTTTGGCCGGTCGCCTGCAAAGACGCGGCCACGATGAGGGTCTAGTGGTGTCGTCTCAATCAGGTGGCAGCGGCTCACTGTGAGAGAGGGAGGAGGTCGCTGGGGAAGATCAGGAAGGTCGACGATGCACGGAGCGACTAAGATCAGGTTGGTGAATTAACCACGGCACTGCGGTAAGGGTCTCGGCCACAACGGTGGTCGAAACAACAACAGTAGCGGTTAGGGAGCATGGCGCCTACTCGTCGGTGCAGATCGGCTCCAGTGGTGGCAGAGCAGTTTGTCCATGTGGCATCGCTCCAGCGAGGCAATCGAGCAGCAGCACTTTGAGGAACTACGGAGGAAGGTGATGAATAATGACGGCGAGAAGTGACCGGAGGACAGAGCAGCAGCGGTAACTCTGGATTGCTCAGTCGTGGTGGTCGTCGGCAACTACAACAGCCATGGCGGCGGCGACAAAGAATTAGGGTTAGGGTTAGGGTTTTGGGAATAGAAACGTGTCCGTGTGGCGACAGGACATGACACGACGGGAATGTATTGTGGTGATTGTAGTAGGTGTGTCCGTGTCGGGGGACACCAACACGGTTAGGGTTTGGAAGTTTGGAAAATCGTGTCGGATACGTGGAAAATGTATTTGTAATAGGTCGTCTATTAACGAAATGTCGTGGACATGCTGACACGACAAGACACAGTCATAATGGCTAAGTAGATGAGTAGGAATGATTAGTGCTAATGACAATTTGGGATATTTACAAGTGTAGTTAGGAAAGATCTAGATATAATTAACACATGGCTCCAAGGAATATTACAGAAATATTTTAGAGAATATTCCAAGTATATTCTCAAGAATATTTCTAAGAATATGCTAGATTCCAAGAAATATTCCTTGGGGTTAATTAACACAAATCATGATTAATTAAAAGAGGATCTAGAAAGTTTCTACTCTAATCTTCATAACTAATTACTAATGATGCCACTCCCTAAACATGGGCTCCTAGAAAATTACCAATTATTGATACTCCACCTACGTATTTACAACTATGTCACTCCCCTAGACGGAGGATGCTAAATATTAACCAAATAACCAAAATGCCCCTAAAATATGGACAAAAATTATTCTAGAAAAAGAATTAGACTATTATTCGAGTAAGAGGGGTTACAATAACACCCTTCTTTCTTTTTCTTTTCCTCAATCCTATTCTTGTAATAGATACTCCAAAATGAGTCTTTAGTAATTAGTACTCCCATTAGAAGAAGTTTTGACCATACAGGTTCTGAAATGACAAAAATCAACATAGTCTCCATTGGAAATGACACAGAACTGCCAAATTTTTGGCAATCATAATATAGAGAACTATATATATTAGGACTACCAAAATTTTGTAGTCATAAATATTGTTATGAATACTAAATTTTTGGCAGTCATAACAAAATTTTGTAATCACAACAATTGTTAGGGCTGCCAAAATTTTGGCAGTCCTAACAATTGTCAGGGCTGTCAAATTTTTTGGTAGTCATCTATTGTTATGACTACCAAATTTTTGAAAGTCATGTGTACATCCAACGTACTTCTTAAAATTATAATTTTATTTTTTTTACTATCAAGAATATGTCAAGATAAGATTGATATCGCGTTTGGATTTGTCATATCTTTACTAAACATATCATTATAAACAAATTGTTGTAACTCATGGTAATCCTTCATGTTCCCAAGTGACTCTTCACCTTTGTAACTCCCAAGTGACTTTTCACTTTGTAACTCCCAACCTCTCTCTCCCTATATAAAGAGAGGTTGGGATGGCTTGTAGAGACACATTGAGATATATTGATATACATTGAGAGGTTGAGCTAATTGTCCACACAATACGTTATCAGCACCTTGCTCGTGCAACGCCGGAGACCCGACGTACCGATCGTTTTCTCACTTTCTTCCACCATAAGATAAGAAAGGTAAATTTTTTTTGTTAATATACTCTTCATTTTGAGTAGTTGTGGTTGGTCCATTTTCTAAGTTTCTGAGATTGGTAGGAGAAATTGTAGTTGAGTGATTTTTTTTCTCTTCTATTCGTCTAGTGAATTTTTTGTCTTCTACTTAGACTCTTCATGGTTCACATAAAAATTCTATGTTTATGATGGTTCGATTGTGTATTGCATGATGTTTACGACTTATTTCAGTCGTCACGAAATTTATTTTTCATCCGAATTCTGTTCCCAACATAATTTGGACATACTTACTGTTTAAGAAATGAAGTGTGTGATTTTTAAGAGTAGTAGAAGCTTTCGTAATATATACTCAGAATTTTTTTAAAAAAATATATACGAGTAAATTTTTTTTATCAAATATATTTTGTTACAGCAATATATTTTGTTACAGAAATTTTGCTACGAAAATATACTTTGGTAAAACACAATATTTTGTTCAAATTTTTTTTATCAAAATATACTTTGGCGTGTTTATCAAATAGTCTGTTGTATATATTTTGGTAAAAGACATTTTTCTACTATTTTTAAACTGACAATTTCAGAAATTTTTTTGTTTAAATAGTACTTATCCCAACAAAATATTTGTTAGTTTTTTTTCTGAAAAAATAATTTTTTTTTATTTTTTTTTCATGTTGACGAAGAAAATTTAAATGCTAGCATTTTTTTATAATGATGGATTTGGAGAGCCCCGACGAGCACCTCAATGCCATCTGCGCCCTGCCGAGCACCTCAGAAGCATTTTTTTTTCTTTATGTTACTCAGTGAATTATTGTAACAGATGGGTAGTAAAATTGTATTTTTTTTCTCGCTATTTTTTTGGCGTCGCTTCATTAGACGTCGGAAAAATAGTTGACATTTTTTTGGTGCCGCTTGCTTAAGCACCAATTCTTTTGTGTGTTATTTCCTGTTTATATTGTGTTTTTTTTTAACGTAATAACGGAAAATCTTGAAAAATTGTCTTGGCTACATAAACAAATTCTAGTACCGCCAAATTTGGGCCTTCCAAAATATTTTTTTTGGCTAATAATTTTTCAAAGGCAACGCTCATTTTGAGCACGCACTAAATTGTCACCTATTTTGCACAGTTCGCAAATAGTGTGAATTTCTTGAAAAATCTTATTTATTCTTACATTTAAAAAAAAAGTTTACGAAGTCTCTCCGAATAGGCTCACCTATTTGGGTATGATGTCAGAAAGAACTTGGGGCTTGGTTCTCAAGAGGTTTTCGGTGACCCTACTCCCTCATTTTCCCGCCTGGTCATATTCACGTAGAGCTACTGAAAGGGGTTGACCGAATATTTTTTTTGCTCAAATTGTATTTATAATTATGCATTTTTACAAGAAACTAATTGAACTCTCTATATCGGCCCGTCGATCGATATAAGAAAAAAAATTTTAAAAAAACAAAAATTGTTTTTTCAAAACCGTTGGTTTTATTTACGATTGTTTGTTGTTGCTTATACAAACCAAATCCATATAAACCAACCTGTCGTTTTATATGTTGACTGATCAAGATTTTTTCTCCTATTGTAGAAAAATGTCGATCAAGATTGATTTTCCCATCCTTGAAGCCTTTGGCAAAAACTACTTGGACTGGACGCAAGACATCCAGAACCATCTAGATGCGTAGGACCTCTTGGACGTCATCTATAACGAGGAAGGGCGTGAAGTGGAAGTCACTCGCTCAATGAACGCCAAAGCGATGATTCTATTCTGCAGGCATTTATATGACGCCAAGAAGGCGGAGTTCATTGAAATCTCCTCGCCGAAGACGCTATGGGACTCTCTGAAATAGCACTTCGACCACCAGAAGACCATATGGCTGCCTGAAGCACGCCATGACTGGTTAAACCTGCGTTTCCAAGACTTCAAGAGTGTAACTGATTACAACAATGAAGTCTGCAGGATTCGATCACTTCTCCAATACTGTGGTGAGATATTAACCGACAGTGATCTATTGGAGAAAACATACACCACATTTCCTTCCACTGACAACTTGCTCCAGAAGCAATACCTTCAGTCTAAGTTCACCAAGTTTCCCGAGCTCATCATTCAGCTTTTACTAGACGAGAAGAACAGTCTCATTTTAATGAGAAACAATAATTCTCGTCCTGCTGGAACAAAGGCAATTCCAATGCCTGATACAAACGCTCTCCGTGGACCAAATCCATGGTGGAAACGAGACAAGGGCCAGTCGTCCCAGCCAAGAAACAAAGGCGAGTTTAAGTCTCGTCACCCAAAGCGAGGTTCTAACAGGAACCAATGACCTTTGACTCCTAGACAATTTCATGGTAAGAACCAACGGGCCAGTCGTCCCAAAGCGAGAGTGGAAGGCCAAGCGCTTACTCTCTGCTACAAATGTGGTGCTTATGGTCATATGCAACGGACTTGCAGGGCAACCCCCCAAGAAGTTGATAACTATCACAAGGGGCGCTGGGCCGAAGCAAATCTGGTCAACGAGTGCGAAAATCTAAATCTTGAGACCCCCAATTTTATAGCAGAAATGGAAGAATGAATCTCCATTTTCTCTCTATATTTGATTTAAGTCATAAAACTTTTGGTGGTTTGTATTTTATGTTTTCTCGATAAATTAAAGTTCTATTTCGAGCACTTTCCTCAAACGTGTGACAAACTTTAATTTTCTTTACTTATAGGCATGGACCACGGGACAGTAGATTGTTTGGTTGATAGTGGAACGACTCACACTATCTTGAGAGATAAATCATACTTTATCTCCTATACGCCTAAAGTAACCTCAGTGACAACCATTTCGGGACCCTCAACCCTTGTTCAAGGTTTTGGCAAAGCCCATTTTTCGTTGTCCAATGGTACTCCCGTTGAAGTATCAGAGGCCTTATATTCTCCAAGGTCTAGTCGTACCTTACTGAGTTTTAAGGATATTCGAGAAAACGGATTTCATGTTGAAACTGCTCGAGAACATGGCTTCGAGTATCTTTTCATTACCTCCACTTAGTACGGCCAAAAGCGTATCATGGAGAAGTTGAAAAGTCTTTTAAGTGGTTTGTATCTCACTACGATACAACACATCGAGAGTAATCTCATCATTCGTCGTGCGCCAGTTGATGAGAGTATTTTTATGCTATGGCATGACCGGCTGGATCATCCGGGTCAAAATACGATGCTTCGCACTATGAATGCATTGCATGGGCATCCTCTTGGAGGAAAGAATTTTGTTATAAATCCGAAAAGCCTTTGCCTAGCTTGCTCGATTGGGAAGACGAATCTCAAGCCGCTCCATGTGAAACCTACAAGATCGGTTTCTCAATTCCTTGAAAGAATTCATGAAGATATTTGTGGACCAATCCAACCAACATGCGGACCATTTAAGTACTTCATGGTTTTGGTTGATGCATCGACTAGATGGTCACACGTAGTGTTGTTGTCCACCCGAAATGTAGCGTTTCCTAAACTCCTCGTCCAGATCATTAAGTTAAGGGCTCACCATCCGGATTATCCGATAAAGTCTAATAGACTTGATAATGCCGCGGTGTTTACATCAAAGACTTTCGATGATTATTGCATGACTTTGGAAATAAATCTTGAACACCCTGTTGCGTATGTTCATACCCAAAATGGCCTAGCGAAAGCTTTTATAAAGCGACTGCAAGTGATAGCGCGGACCTTGGTTATGCGCACCAAACTTCCACTATCTGCATGGGGCTACGCAATTTTGCACGCTGCAAATTTGGTCCGTCTGAGGCCCATGGCCACCCAACCACTTTCCGCGTACCAGCTGGTTACTGGATGTGAGCCTGACATCTCACATTTACACGTGTTTGGGTTCCTAGTCAATGTTCCAATTGAGCCGATAAGGCGTTCAAAACTTGGACCTCAGAAGCGACGGGGAGAAATTTGGTCGGTTATAACTCTCCGTCCATCATTCGCTATTTAGAGCCCTTGATAGGCGATCTCTTTACCACGAGACACGCGGATTGTGACTTTGATGAGGCAATCTTTCCGTCGTTAGGGGGAGAAATGCACGCTAACATTGATAAGGAACAACGTGAATTAGCGTGGCATGTGCCCACTTTTGCTCATTATGATCCCCCCTCTGCACATAGTGATAAGGAAGTGCAGAGGATTCTAGGTCTGCAAGATATTACAAATCAAATGCCAGACGCATTTAGCGACCTAGCAAAAGTCACAAGATCAATTATACCTGCTGCAAATGTGCCTGCAAGGATAGACGTTCCTGAGAGACGCCATGTTCCTGTGAAACATGTTGCTCCGGTTGAACCCGTCGAGCAAAGGACGCTGCCATCGGCCGTCCAGTCCGCCGCTATTCCCAAGAAGAAGGGAAGACCGGTTGGTTCCAAAGATGTTCTGTCCCGGAAGCGGAGAAATCTTGTTAAAAGCGTTTTGCCACATAAGATCATTAAGGATCACGACGATATATTAGAAGAGCGCGTTCCAGATGAAATGCCTATTCCTAATCATGCCGATAACCTCGAAATATCCGTCAAGTACGCTAGCTTAGACGATATTTTGAAGCGAAACGAAACTGTCATCTATGATGTGTTCATATACTCAGTGGCCACTGATATTATGAGCAATGATGACATGGAACCTCGCAGCGTTGCCGAGTGTCAATGACGAACGGACTGGCCACAACGGAAACAAGCAACCCAGGCTGAATTAGATTCCTTAGCGAAAAGAAGCGTATTTGGACCGGTAGCTCAAACACCACCCAATGTTAAACCAGTTGGTCACAAATGAGTTTTTCTAAGGAAGCGTAATAAGAATAATGAGATTGTGCGATACAAGGCTCGCCTTGTGGCGCAAGGCTTCTCACAATGCCCTGGAATTGATTACGAGGAGACGTATTCTCCCGTAATGGACGTCATAACGTTCCGCTACTTAATCAGTTTAGTAGTTTCCGAAAAACTGAATATGCAGCTCATGGATGTGGTCGCAGCCTATCTCTACGGGGATCTGGACACAGAGATATACATGAGAGTCCCTGAAGGACTAAAGATGCCTGAATCCGACCACGAAACGCGTTTTCCATTAGACTGAGGCGTTCGCTATATGGATTGAAACAATCCGGACGAATGTGGTATAACCGCCTAAGCGAATACTTGATCGGTTTGGGATACATTAATAACGAACTTTGCCCATGTGTGTTCATAAAGAAATCCACTTCAGGATACGCAATCATCGCGGTCTATGTAGATGACATGAATCTCATAGGAACCGAAAAAGACTTGTCAGAAACTGCTGATATCCTGAAGAGGGAATTCAAGATGAAGGATCTTGGGAAGACATGATTTTGCCTCGGCCTGCAGATCGAGCACCGTAAAGATGGAATTCTTGTCCATCAAGCGAACTACACCCAAAAGGTGTTGAGACGCTTTAGTCATTTTGACGTTAAGCCGTCCGCTACTCCCATGATTGTCCGCTCTCTAGATATTACTAAGGACCCATTCCGTCCAAAGGAGGACGACAAAGAGATATTGAGTCCTGAGTGCTCTTATCTGGGTGCAATAGGCGCTTTATTGTACTTGGCCCAATGTACTAGACCAGATATCTCGTTTGCTGTGAATTGTCTAGCTCAACACAGTACCGCGCCAACACGCCGCCATTGGAATGGCATAAAAGACATTTTTCGCTACCTTAAGGGTACTACGGACTTGGGCTTGTTCTATCCCTACGCGATTTTGAGTGAGTCCAACGCTCTTGGCACTCGAAACAACACGACCCTTGTTGGCTACGCCGATGCAGGATACTTATCTGATCCGCACAAGGGGCGTTCCCAATCTGGTTACGTTTTTACCATTGGGAACACAAAAATTTCTTGGAGGTCTCGCAAACAGACCTTAGTGGCTACTTCAACGAACCACTCTGAGCTACTCGCGCTCTATGAGGCGACTAGAGAGTGTGTATGGCTTCGAGCTGTTATTGGCCATATTCGAAGTACATGTGATCTTCCATATGACCCAGATGAATCTGTTGTCGTCTATGAGGACAATACCGCTGTTATTGATCAAGCGAAACATGGTTACATCAAAGGGGATGCTACCAAGCACATATCGCCCAGTTGTTCTTTACACATGAACAACAAGCGCTTCAGAAGATTGAAGTGCAACACATTGGATCGGAGAATAACCGTGCAGACTTGTTCACCAAGTCACTGCCGAAACACTCGTTCCAAAAACATGTCACATCAATTGGACTTAGGAAACTTTCAGAGCTAGCCTAAGTGAAACATGTTTCCTGCACCCTGTTGTGTGCATGTGAGGGGGAGCGCCCCAACGAGCGCCTCCAAACGCCCTGTTGTGCGTATATCCCGCACCATGTCGAGTGCGAGTGAAATGGAAAGCATCCTGATGTATGCTTGTGTACTCTTTTTTCCCTTCAACCAAAGTTTTTTCCACTGGGTTTTCTTTGGCAAGGTTTTTAACGAGACACAGTTCAAATCTCTTATTCACTAAGGACTATTATAATCAGGGGGAGTATCCAGTGTATACTTCTAATCCATCGTGTACTCTTTTGTCCTTCGATCAGCGGTTTTTTTCCCACTGGGTTTTCCCTGACAAGGTTTTTGACGAGGCACCTTTGCAATGGTTAGTTTACCCCCATCATCACTGACCTGTGTGTACTCTTTTTGTCCTTCGACCAAAGTTTTTTTCACTGGATTTTCTTTGGCAAGGTTTTTGACGAGGCACAAGTAGGTGGTCAAATTTGAATCAGCAAGTTACAGACAGATGAAGAAGCTCAGAGGTGTTTACAAACAGAGTTTGTGAAGAGCTAAGGGGGAGTGTTGTAACTCATGGTAATCCTTCATGTTCCCAAGTGACTCTTCACCTTTGTAACTCCCAAGTGACTTTTCACTTTGTAACTCCCAATCTCTCTCTCCCTATATAAAGAGAGGTTGGGATGGCTTGTAGAGACACATTGAGATATATTGATATACATTGAGAGGTTGAGCTAATTGTCCACACAACACAAATAAAATATTTTATATATTCACTAAACAAATGATAATGTTTTTAATAATATTTTTACTAGTTTGCTCAACTTCATCATTTCATTTTAAACATATTTTTATTCTAATCATATCTTTTGTCTAAATTAATTTGCTCAAAGTTAAAATTTTGTGACAAGACTACAAATATTTTGGCAGTCCTGGATATTCATAGGACTGCTAAGATTTTGGCGGTCCTCAAGCCTGTACATATCTAGAATGTCAAAATTTGACAGTCATTTGTCATCCCAAATGTGATTTTTTAATTCTGAAGTTTCAAAACTCCATTAATGAGTTCGAAATTTCAAAAATAGTCCAAAATGAGACTATCTACTAAGAACGTAGGTAAAACATATGGATCAAGGTTTAAGGATTTGAAAAGAAAGCCAATTACTTTTATATACTTAGAATAGAATTGTGTCGTTCTCCAACAATTCTCAAAAAATATTTTGGGTATTAAAATTTTGGTAAATTTGTAGTGTCCCCTGTCGTTTCTTGTAGCTATAGAAAACAGTGACATTAAAGTAGGGGTGAGCGTCGGTATAATCGGTCGGTATTTGGTTGAATTTTTTGGTATTTTTTTAAATCGGTATTTAAAAAATCAATACCAATATCGTACCATTTAGAATCGGTTTTTCGATTTCGGTTAAATCGGTATTCTGTCGGTTTTTTGTTCGGTATCGATATTTTACCATTTAACATTTGATTAATCAACACACTTAATATGAACCTCTTAACCTAGAAAAATATTTTTTTACTTTTTTTTGGAAGCATTATATTTCAAAGCCAAGCCTCTACCAAACAAACAATTAATCAAATTTATTAGAATAATATGTAACAAGTCGCAAACACCTAAAAAAGAGCTTAAAAGATCTAACACGATCACTAAGTTTAATTCTTAGTATAAGTTTAAGTACACTAAAATTCATTTCAAAATTATATGAAAACAAAAAAATATAAGCTTGAAAGACTAAAACTCAATTCTCAGTATTCTTAACATAACTTCAAGTCCACCAAAAATCATTCTAAGTTCTAACAAACTAATTTCCAACTAAAACAAAGATAAAAATGAAAAAGAGTAATATAAAATTAATCACGAACAACATTCTAACGATATATATATATATATATATATATATATATATATATATATATATATATATATATATATAATCGGTTCGGTTCGGTATTTTCGGTATGGTATTACATTCAAACCGTTACCACTACCATTATACCATATTTTAATCGGTTCGATAATTCGGTATCGGTACATAATTTCGATTCGATTTTTCGAAATATTTTTAATCGGTATTCGGTCGATTTTTCAGTAGTGGTCGGTATTTGCGCACCCCTACATTAAAGTGAATCAACAGTTTAGGTTCATCCCAATTTCTCTAGATTCTAGATTCGGAATGTAGAGCTCATTTTGTAGATTAGTGATGCTAAATTGGAGTTCACGATGGTCCCAACCCACCCATAGGATAGCTTGGGCCTCGTTTTTCAAAAGTTGAGCAGAAGCAGTTCCGAATTTTAAAACCCTGAACCCCTTACGCACCCTAGCCCTAGGCAGCGGGTGTTTATTCCGTTTTCTTTGCAGTCGAGAGGAGCTTATCCTTTACGCGGAGGTGAGATTTTGGTGACAATTACTCTCTCCTTCTCTCCTCCTACATAACTGTGGTTTGCTATTTTTTTTGTTACTGCAGTGAAATTTATGATTAGATTCTTAGATTTCCTTTCTTTATACCTTTAAATTTCCAGTTGCAGTTACTATTTTGTTTACTAATTCCATGACAAGTTTAGAATTTTTTTTTTGTTTCTTGTTGGCCATTTCTCTTAGTTTCAGCAATTTTCTTACCAGTTAAATCTTCATCCCGCATGCATTGTCTTTGTTGATTTTATTAAATTTGTTACCAAACCACCGTTCTTTCTTAACTTCCCCCCCTCTTCTTCTCAAATTGGGTTTTCAAAATGTGATTTCATTAATGAAACTTGAATTTTTAAAGAAAACACAACTTCCGTTCCATCCTGCAAATTTCATGTTTGAAGTAAGACCCTCAATATCAAGCGACAAGGACACAACACATATCTTGGCGTATCCTAGTGTATTTTAGAGTGCCTAATGCATGTCCGTGGAGTGTCCGATATGTTGGTGTTTTGCCTTTCGACTAGTGAGAATAGTCCTACATCGGCAACACCACCAAGTCGGTATCTCAATATGATGCTTTCATTGTGTTGAGATGTGCACATGTGGTGTGGTGGGGCACATGTGAGTGTCATGTGGGGGTGTTTTCCTAGGAGGAAAAAAAGGAATAACTTCTCAAAGAAAGCATTTATTCTTTTTGTCACACTTATGGAAAATTTTCTTAGGAGGTAAGCCCCAAAGGGACTTAGCGACTCAGATTCGGGCTCAAGGGCGCAAACTGATGCTTTGTTGGCGGCCAGGATTAGGGTTAGGGTTTCCACCCTTCTCTATAAATATGTAGAAGCATGAAAATTTCAGCAATGAAGCTCTATGTGCCCAAGCCAACGAGGACATATGCGCCCAAGTGAACTCTATGCGCCCAAGTCAACCTGTGAAGCTCTATGCGCCCAAGTCATCCTGTGAAGCTATATGCGCCCAAGCCACCCTGTGAAGGAGGGCGCATAGCCTGAAACAGGGCTATGCGCCCAAGCCTGACTCGGTCAAAGCCTTGATCAAAACGTGCATCGATGCGCACGACCACGTCAGTCTCCACGAGCAATCGTGCACCGAAGCATGCGGCCACGTCAACACCACGACCAATCCACGATCTCGCAGCCTGCATGCGCCTACACCCTATGTGCCCAAGGTAGGACTATGCGCCTACATGAAAACCAGTGTGTTTTCTCATGTGGGCGCATAACATCATTCCAGCTCAAGAACGACTATAAAAAGGGGTCTCATCCCTCTTCAAAACACAGAACGGAGAGCATTTTCAAGAACCAAATTGCTGCACTTCTTGCCAGTGAGCCGAGAGTTAGCAATTTTCTTAGATTTTCTCCCACTTTTGTAATCAGAGTGTCAACGGAGTAAAGGAGCAACTGCCGCTTGATCTCCATCGTCCTATTCCCCAGAATTCGTTTTTGTACTCGGGGATCCTCAGCGCATGATCTCTCAGGCGTACTCAATTTGTGGTTCCTTGCGCCAATAATGAAAAGACAGCGTTTCTTCTTCTTTTTGTGTGTGTCCACAAAAATGACGACTCTGCTGGGGACTACCTTTTCCTCTGACGAGAAGGTGGCGACGCAATCCGATACCGACAAAGTGGGGAGCATTCAGAAGATGCTGATCGTAAAGTTCGATCAGCAGGCGTTCGAAGAGATGCTCTCGAGGGATGGCTCTACTCCCTCAAAATCAGCGAAGCCAAACAAGTCTCGCAAGACTTGGCTTTTGAAGGCTCGCTGTGCATGTCCTGCTAGTGTCATAGCAGATATGTAATTGGAGGACTCTGTCACATGGGCGCATGACTCTGCCATAGAAGCTCCCCAAATGGAGAAGGCTCACACTGTTCCGGGCTCTACTAGCCCAGTGACTTCTTTCCTGCACAACCAACAACAGAGTGTTCGACGCTCGAGACTTAGCAAAGGAAAGCACTACGATGCCAAGAATCGGGGTGTTCGGCATTCTGGGCAAACCCAACAAGGCTCACAAACGAAGGAGGCGAAGCTGGGAGAAAACAACGCTGCTCCACCAAGCATGCGTCCAAAGCTATGCGTCCAAGGGGATGTTTGGGGCCTTGGGCGCATAGCCCCAACCAGAACACTTCTGTCTTCAATAGGCTGGGCATCCAGAGCCATGCGCCCAAGGCTATGCGCCTAGGCTCTCTAGATCCATACTATGCGCCCACATCAAGGAGGCTCAGACATGCTAACAAGAAGCATGCGCCCAAGGCCAGTCTCCAAGGCCTATGCGTCCACAACAAAAAGACAGGCCCCAACGCATATAGCACGGGGCTGTCTTCAAGGACATCACAGAACTTAGGTGTGGGGTTGCCCCTGCACGTGAACTAAGTCTGGATGCGCCAACTTTTCTTACGAACTCGCATGCAAAGCTCAGCGATGCATGCAACATGGGTTGTAAGGCAAAACTCCCTTCCGCTGACTTACGCGACATGATAAATCATAAGCGTAAAGCGAGGGAGGACATAACAATTCATAGTGCATATCCATGCACCAGTATTGTTATCAACTGTTGCTGCTCCAAAGCAACAAGAGTGCCTCAGAGACGGTCCGTGTTTCGACGGCTACATTTCTCTGACGATGAAAAGCCGCTGTGTGTTTCATCCAACATGGCTTCATGGGGTCCCCCTTACGGAAGCCCCAATCAAAGATGGTGGACCACAAACCCAACTTTCTCTCTCAGTTCTGCGAGAAGAAGGAGAAGAAGTCTACCAACAGATGGCCAACAGGCTATCACATCTGAAGGAGTCTATATGGGTACTCGGTCAAAGGCGAGATTCCGTATGGATGACGAAGACTCCCAAGCTGGGGGTAGTATTCCCTCAGAGTCTGAAGCGGATGACCTTCACACTGGGGGTAGCCTTCCAGAGGACGACGATCCCTCCGAGTCTGATGGCGACTATCTACCTCCCTTACCTGAAAATGAGGGACTCGTCAACTAGGAGACAGACAGTATCAGCACCAGTTGTACTGTTTCCTCTATTCATCCTCACATGTTATCTACATACATGGCAGACGGAGAAAGACCTGAAGAAGCCAGTGATCAGACCAGCAAACGGCTAGAGGGTCTTGAAACAGCATTCGCCAAGATCATTGATATGCTGACCAGTATCATGGCGGTCCAAGCTGCTGGGACTGTTCCTCCACCTCAATAAAACGTCTCGGCTCATGCTAGTCCAGCTCATAGCAACAACCCTCCTTCACTACAAAAGGAGTATCATTCCGTTGCGCCTCCCCGAATCTTGCAAACGCTGGGGGTGGTCCTTCGCCAACGACGCCTGACAACCGTTCAGCACCCGTTTTCCAACACCTGCTCAATCAACAGGATGCAATTGATTCCCTGGTCGCCCGTCTTGACACCATCTCACACAAAGACGAGCTTCAGAAGATGGAGATATCTCAACCTTATCCTCCTGAATGGGAGAATGCTACTTGCCCTCCTAACTACAAGCCGCTGACGCTAAATTCATTTGACGGAAGAATGCTACTTGCCCTCCTAACTACAAGCCGTTGACGCTAAATTCATTTGACGGGTTGACTCCTCCTCGTCAACACATGACATACTTCAACACGCAGACTCTACACTTACCCAGGAACGATCCGTTCTTGTCAAAGCTGTTTATTAGCACCTTGCATGGGGTAGCTTTTGAATGGTTCTGCAGTCTGCCTGACGGTTGTATCAATTCATTTAAAGACTTGGAGAGGTTGTTCCTCAACAGGTTTTATGAGAGTGGCATGCATGTTAGTATGTCCACCCTTATCGAGACCAAGCAAAGGAGGACTGAGTCTGTCATCGCCTTCATCGAACGCTTCAGGCGGCTAGCACTGAAGATGCCCTTCTGCATACCAGATTCAGAACTTATGGATACTTGTCGATATAACTTACTTTCTACGGTGAAGTTCTGTCTGGGTATACATAAGTATGATACATGGCCCGCTTTCATTGGGGCCGCTGATGCTGCTGAAAACGACGTTCCTAATCTGGAACTACTAGGATTGAAAATACCCAAATCCGAAGACAAGGGCAAGCATCCTCAAACTATCCCTGTCCGTGGGGGTAAAGGGAAAGAAGTCCTGAAGGTCGACACATCTAAAGGAGCTTCCAATTCTCAGGGCGCCTCCGACAAGCCTAAGGAGACATTCTCCTTTGACGAATACAATGTCATTACCATCTTTCACACACTGACGAAGGGTAACAAATTGACATTACCTCCACCACGACGTCCTGCAGAGGCGAACCAACTCAACGATCCCAAGTACTGTCTCTATCATCAGTACGTGCATCATTCCACCAAGGACTGCATCATCCTGAAGAAGAAGATACAACAGCTTATCGACAGCCAAGTAATCAACCTCGAAGCTGAAGACAAGGTCGTATCTTCTAACATGATCTCTCTTCAGTTTGGTGACTTTCCTCCCACAGAAGTTCCAGACGACGTGGTCCCGATCCCTAAGGCAATAATGGAAGTCGTCAACCTACCGCCAGTTCGCAACTCAACCCTGGTGCCACTCACGATTGAACGTGGTGAAATCATGTGGGTCCACCCGGACCTTGTGCAAGAGATGACACAGGGGGTGGTATCTCCCAAAGCAAAAAGGGGCATGAAATACAAGTCATGCCATATAGTGTCTTCTCCCATCTACGAGGTTCTATTTGGCGAGACGCAATCGGGGAAGGCTTATCTTCGGATATACGATCCCGTACAAGAAGAAGCAATACCTTCTCAAGCTCCTGCTGCCCCACAAGCTCAGAAGTCGGCCCGTCTAAGCCTTCAACTACCGACAAAGCCAAGCAGAAGGAGACACGGTTTGACAAGTCTCTGAAGGCGCCAGTTCCCGAAGGCATGGATCGGCCCTACAACTTTGACATACTGGCACAGCTGGCCAATACACCTGCCAGATTGTCTCTGTTCGATCTATTGCGACTCTCCAAAGAAACGCGGAAGGCCTTAAGTGAGGCATTACTACATGCCGACTCTTATCTCGCTGGAGTCAAAGCCCCCGCTGAAGACCCTGTCTCCTGTCCCCACTGCCACAGTACTATGGAAGTGGTGCCCAACATCACCTTTTCACAGGAGGACATGCTACTAAAAAATAATCGCCATGATAGACCCATGTACTATACAGGATATATCGGGACGATCAAGGTGGACCGCATGCACATAGATCCAGGATCCTCCCTCAGCATCACTCCTAGAAGTTTACTTCAAATTCTGCGAATCCCTCTGCACAAGCTATCTGCAACCAATACAACTATCATGGCTTTCAATGTTGGTCGAAGCCACCCGCTGGGCAAGATCCGTCTCAAGTGCCAGATCGGTGATCTCCGAACGGAGGTTTCCTGCTATGTGATCGATGCCAATGTATCCTACAACGTCTTGTTAGGACGTCCATGGATACATGAGAACATGATCGTTCCTTCCACACTTCACCAGTGCTTCAAATACGTCAACAGCGACGGTGTCGTGAAGACGGAGTTTGCCGATGTCGATCCTTTTAAGGGCATCGAAGCCTACTATGGAGATTCGGTACTTTACCAATCTCAATCCCCCAAGGATGACGACAACGAAGCTGACAATGAAGCTGAAGCAAGTTCATCCTCCAATGATGGTCCCCTGATTATCCGAGTCAAAGGACGTACTACTCCAAAAAGAACTCCGAAGCCTCTCACAATCTGGGTGAAAAAAAAGAGCCCTGACAAGGTCAAACCATTGACCATCACTCTCCGCAAGGACCCTGACAAAGTTAAACCTCAAGAGGAACCTGCTGAAGTCCGTCCTCCCAATCCTGAAGAATTACCCTACGTGGTGAACTTCGCCAAGACTGTGGCTCCTCTTCCAGATGATGATCCTCTCAATGAGTATATCAATACTCATAATAATGTACCTTCAACGGATGATGTTATCCCTGAAGAACTTGCGTAGTTTCTTATTAATGTTTATCTTTGAATTACTCCGATGTCTATCAAACTGTAAACCACTACATAGATACGGTATACGCTCTAGAGCACGGCATAGGACCACACCTCTGCATGCCGGTCACGACGCCTCACCTGCGGGAAAAGTCTACCCAGAAGATATCCACTACTTCATCGTTCCAGTCAGAAAGAAGGATGAAGAACTAATCATCTTCGGTCGTATAATTGGCGAAAGAAAGTTCGTTCCAGACTCTACTTCTCCCAAGTACAACACAGAAGCTGACTATGACTCTGGGAAAATGCAACTTTTCCGGTATAGTTAGCAGGCCAAGAATATCATCCAGAACATGGAATATGACATCAAAAGCGACCAGGGGCTAAATTACGGCCGGGGACGATGGTTGCCAATACGACACTTTGCTCCTCCCGACAAATCCAAGAACTACTATCAGCGAAACGGTGTTGGTTTGGGTTATGTTACTCCTCCAACAACTCCCGAAAGATCAGATGATGAAGCAGATCGTTGTTCTCATTCTTCTTATTCCTCCCTCTGGGACTCAGACTCCAGCATTGGCGACATGTTCAAAGCAACTCTGTCCGTCAACATGGTTTCTGTTGACCAAATTGCGGAAGATGTCCAATCAATCGAGCTTGAACAATGGGCTCAAAAGATGGATGCTAGGTGGGAGCTGCGCTTCGAACAACGTAAACCACCTACCGAAGACGAAGTCATCCAAGTCAATTTAGGAGATGAATCATCTTTTAAACCAATCTTCATCAGCAAAAGTCTATCTGACGATGAACGCCAATCTCTTATACAGCTTATAAGAGAATACATCGACGTCTTTGCATGGAGCTATGAAGACATGCCAGGTCTGGACCCTAAAGTCGCTATGTACCGCCTGAATATTTCGTCTAAAGCTAAGCTAGTGAAGCAGCAACAACGACGATTTCGACCAGATGTCATGGAGGCCATCGCGAATGTAGTCAAGAAGCTCATTGCTAGTGGATTCATTCGCGAAGAACAACACCCTGACTGGGTTGTCAACATCGTTCCAGTCATGAAAAAGAACGGTAAAGTTCGAGTCTGTATCGATTACCGGAACTCTGCATGTCCGAAGGACGAGTTCTCTCTACCGATCACCGACGTAATGATCGACAATACTTGCGGCTTCGAGCGGATGTCCTTCATGGACGGGTTCTCAGGCTACAACCAGATCAAGATGTTCCCCGACGACGAGAAGCACACATCTTTTCGAACACCGTTGGGGGTATACTGCTATACGATGATGTCCTTCGGATTGAAGAATGCAGGGACGACATACCAGCGAGCCATGAACACAATTTTTTGCGATCATTTGCGCAAAACTATGGAGTGCTACGTAGACGATATCGCAGTTAAAAGTCGTCTCAAGGGCAACCACCTCCAAGACTTGAGAACAGTGTTCGAACTAATGCGTGCATACCAACTCAAGATGAATCCAACCAAGTCTTTCCTGGGAGTCTCCAACGACAAGTTCCTTGGTTTCGTCATCACTTCAAAGGGTATACATCTTGACCCAGAGAAAGTGAAGGCTATCCTCGATATGCATCCTCCAAAAAACCTCAAAGAGTTACGCGGACTACAAGGAAGGCTAGCCTACATCAGACGATTCAGTTCAAACCTTTCTGGAAGGTGTCAACCATTCACCCAGCTCATGAAGAAAGGCATATCTTTCGTCTGGACTGAACAATGTCAACGCACATTCGACGACATCAAGAAGTATCTTACAAGACCCCAGTATTGGTAGCTCCAATAATGGGGAAGCCCTTCTTACTATATGTCCGCGTTATGGACCATTCTCTTAGTGCCCTATTAGCTCAGAAGAATGAAGGCGGCCATGGACATGCAATCTATTACCTCAGCCGCACAATGGTGGGTGCCGAACACAGATACACACCAATAGAGAAAGAATGCCTTGCATTGGTATTTGCCATCCAGAAGACACGCCACTATGTGTCTGGACAGACTATCAACATCATATCTAAAGTCAATCCTCTCAGAATACTCATGACTAAACCGGGTTCTCTCAATTCCCGTTTAGCTACATTGGCAATGTTGTTGACTCCATACGATATGCTCTTCGTTCCTCAGAAGGCTGTAAAAGGCCAAGCATTAGCTGATTTCCTAGCAGCTCATCCGGTGCCAGAATCTTCCAAACTCTACGACGAAATTCCCGATGAAGTAGTGGAGTCTAACACTGCAACTGAAAAAATTCCTATTTGGCGAATGTTCTTTGACGGTGCATCAAGAACAGGACCAAAAGGAAATATTGTGGCCGGAGTTGGCGTCGTGCTCGTGTCACCTGATCATCTGGTTATTCATCGTGCATATTCTCTCATGGAACCATGCACCAACAACGTGGCCGAATATAATACTCAATTAATCGTTCTGCAACTGGCAAAACAACTGGGAGTTGACTATCTAGAAGCCTACGGCGATTCCAAGCTAATAGTTAGTCAGGTCCGAGGGGATTATGAAGTTCGTCACGAAGATCTCATCCCCTATCACAGAGCAACAATCGTGTTGACATCCACTTTCGCTGGATTCTTCATCGAGCACGTGCCTCGGCTACAGAATATAGAAGCAGATGCTCTAGCCAGTCTCGCTGCTTCCGTGACCGTCCCTACCAATACTCAGCAGTCGATCACAGTGTCTGGTCGAGAACTATTATGTGTGAAAAATGTCTTGCATATTCATCACAGTTACACAACGGAAACAAACGTCGATATCAAAGACTGGAGATTTCCCTTCATAGACTGCGCCGTCTATGGAATCCTTCCCGAGGACCCGAAGGAAGCAGTGTCTATCCAAAGGCGATCCCTCAGATTTTACTACGACACAGCTACAAAAGTGCTGTACCGACGCTCTTACGACGGGCTACTGTTACGATGTCTATCATACATAGAAGCCAAACATGCACTCCGGGAGGCTCACAACGGAGTTTGTGGTGCACATCAACCGGGCCCCAAATTACAAGATCGTCTCAAACGAATGGGTTATTATTGGCCCACAATGATAGCAGATGCTGTTGAATATGCAAAAAAGTGCAGAGCTTGTCAATTCCATGCTGATTTCATTCATCAACCTTCGGAGTTTCTACACCCGACGGCAGCATCCTGGCCTTTTGAAGCCTGGGGCATGGACGTCATAGGACCAATCAGCCCGCCATCTTCCAGAGGACATCGGTTCATCCTAGCCATAACCGACTACTTCTCCAAATGGGCGGAAGTTATACCGCTCACCGAAGTGAAGGCGTCAAACGTGATCAGTCTCATCAAACATCACGTTATCTACCGCTTCGGCCTACCTCGCAGGATCATCCATGATAATGGTCCACAATTCGCAAGCTATGCATTCTGTCGGTTCTGCGATAGGAACCGAATCCAGAACGTAGCCTCTACTGCCTACAATCCTGCGGCTAACGGGCTAGCAGAAGCTTTCAATAAAACCATCATAAAACTTCTCAAAAAGTTCGTGCCTTCAAACAAGCACGATTGGAATGAGAAGCTCGGCGAATGTCTATGGGCCTATCGTACAACGGTCCGGACTCCAACAGGCAGCACACCATTCTCTCTGGTTTATAGGAGCGAAGCAGTTCTTCCCCTAGAAATCCAGATTCTTTCTCTTCGAGTAGTCCTAGCCAGCGAGTTGACTATCGAAGAAAGCTACTGTCTGCGACTCCAGGAGCTCGAAGCGCTAGACGAAAAACGCTTGTTAGCTCAGCAGCGTATTGAGCTATACCAAGCACGTGAAGGAAAGAATCTTCCAAGTCGGTGATCTAGTCTTAGCAGTGAGAAGACCAATGGTCATGACGCACAAAATAAAAGGAAAATTCCAGCCTAAATGGGAAGGTCCTTTCATCATAGAATCAGTGTATTCTAACGGTGCGTACCGACTAACCAAACCTGATGGTGACTTGCTCATGATGCCTATCAACGACAAGTTCATGAATAAAAACTATGTGTAGCCCCTTTTACATAATGTTCACATATGTTCAGTCATGTAAATGTACAATGTGATGTTTATGTGGTTCAAAAAATTATCTAACTATTATCCGTATTTCAAGAGTCTTGAATACGCCTTGGATAATAGGTCCTCTAAAATATTTCCCCAGTGGAATCATTCCCGCTTTTGACTCCGTCCAAACTTGGTTTGACGAAAACAAGTCACGTCCCTATTACCTCTGAATTGTTTTCCGATAATTATTTTCTCAGTGAAATGATTATGTTTTGCCATGTCCATATAACCTCTGAGCAAAGCATTCATCAAGGATAATCACGTCCATACTACCTCTGAATTATCCACTCCCACCTAATGTTATATATCTTTCCACGTCCATATTACCTCTGGTCAGATATAGAACATCCTCTGCTATTACGTCCATATTATCTCTACTAGCAGCTTCGTTTAACTTATTATCTATATTAAAAAAAATTGAATATAAAACGGATAATAGGTCCACATGAAAATTTTCCAGCGGAATATCCACCAGAAATATCCTTGCTACGTCCACATTACCTCTAGTTCCGATATTTTACAAAACCACATTCACCTTGAAAAGATCCTTTATTCTTTACGTCTATCAAGAGACGAAAAAAGGTACAAGAGCCGTGACGGCTGGAAGAAAAAAAAAAGAGTTACAAAGAATCTAAGGGATACATAGGCGATTGATATTGTCCCTTAGAGCCGCGATTTCGGCTTCAGACTTCGCGGTAGCTCGACGGCGCGCCTCTTCTTGGCGAGCAGCTTCATCCTCGAAAAGGATCAGACTCAGATGCTCTCCCTCCAACTTCGCCGGCTGTTCTTCTAAATATGCAGAAGTAGTGACGGTCATGGTAGCCTGAGCCAAATAATCCTCCTGCTTAGATGTTGCCGCCCTCAAGTTGGCTTCCAGTTGGGCGATCTCGTTCTGGATCTGCGCAATGTGATTATACTTCTCGGTGATCTGCGCAGCCAGTTTATTCTTCGAGGCAGCACGTGCCTCACTCGTAGCGTTGAACTGGCCATACTGGTCAGCTAATTCGCCGATCTCTCGAACAAGGGCATCCTTCCTCGCCTGGAAAGTGACCTTCTCCTCCGCAAGAGCCGTCATCAAAGCCTCGTCCTCTGCGCGGAACAGCGACGTCGGGCTCCGCTGTTTGGCATCCCGGAACCTGGCCACCTGACCCTCCAGGTCATTCAGAACTTTCCTCATAGTATTGGCCTGCTCTTCATAACCGGCAATGCTCTCGAGGGCCGCCACTTGGTATTCGGCAACAGCCTTCACAGGGGCAAAGGCAGCATTCCGATTCAGGACTCCAGGAAGCTTCACTTTCAGCACAGAGTAGAAAGCTTTGACGACTTCCTGGGCCATCTCGTCATCTTCAGTGGAGGTCGTCGGGGAGGAAGCTTGGAGAGTTTCTTCCGCTCCAGGAAGGGGTACCTGACAAGAAGCCGAACCTGACAAGAAAATCCATTCCACCAAAAACTTCTCCTGATTATCATGTGTCACGTCCATATTACATCTGATATCGATAGTCTTCCGACCTGACACCTGTATCCAACCCGAGATAAAAGACACGATGTCATGACCACAAAATCTATCACGTCCATATTACCTCTGTTGGGTTTTGTTTCAAATCTATTTGCTCGCATTCTCAGATGCACAAAGGGGCAATAGGTCCCAAAAAAAAGAAGAGAGAGGGGTCCCCCAGCGGGATACCCTTTACACAAATGCTGTATTAGGCCCTCTAATACAAGCACCACATGTATCACAAGCAAAGAATGAAGTGAATGTATTCTGTTTATTCAAAATCAGTTACATTCACAGGACTACATCTCATGAGCAAACTAAAAAGTTCTTCATCTCTTCATCTGGACAAGAAGTAAAGGATTACATTGATGTCTACAGCTAAAGACAGACAGAAATACCGAAGACAAAATACGAACATTTATGGGAACCCACGGATCCTAGTTGTGTTGAGGCATATACCATTCCCTCAACCATTTCGCATATGAAGGATCCATTTGATTAAGGTCCTCGGCCGGGGCAGGAGGGTCAGAACTCCCAGTGCTACTACTCTCAGACTTGGGCTCCTCCTTCACAGCAGCTTCAATCTTGGGAGTAATACCCTCCCCGATGGACACCAACTCTCCTTTTACCTCAATTTTTGGTATCACCTCCTCCTTAACGAACGGTGACTCTTGTTTGATGAAAGGAGGCAGCATCTCCTCCTTTACAACGGTCTCAGCCTTCGGCATGAATGTTGCAAGAATCAAAGACAGAAGAGAAAGTCAGACTCAGAAACCGCAGGAAAAACTAGGTGCTGAAGGGCTCTTATGCGCCCAAAGGGCTATGCGCCCAAAGGACTATGCGTCCAAAGGGATACAGGCCCAAGACAAACATGTGGGCACATAACATACAACAGTACGTGGGCGCATAACATGCAAGTGGCATGTGGGCGCATAACATGGTAACATGTGGGCGCATAGCACACCACAGTGTTGGCGCATGACTTCTGTGGGCGCATAAGAATGCTCACAAAAGTATGTTGCCTTAGGCACAGGCGCCCAGGCAGAGGAAAAGTCTGAATGTCACAAATTAACGCTCGAGACTTTGTTTTTGAGGCGTGACCTCACCCAGAATCGGGTCCTGGACTGGTGAGGACGCTGCCGCAGGAGGAGAGCCACTCGACGCAGCCCCCTTGCCCTTTGCTGATCTCTTGGCGACCTTGGGAGACATGGTTCTAAAAGAAAGAAGATGAAGAGTCTTTTTGAAAGTTCTAAGAGAGGAGGATAATGAACTTTCTCTCTCCTTCAGAGCCTATTTATAGGCACGGGCCACTTCCTATGCGCCCACTATTTCCTATGCGCCTATGCGCCCATTGTGCAGTATGCGCCCACAATGGCCTACGCGCCCATGTAAAGATCCAGCCTCTTGCACACTATGCGACTGCCACTTGCTGACGTGACGACGTATGAAGGATGGACCTCTTCAAATTCCACCCCGATGAATCTGTCAGTCGTCTCTCTGACAGGCTGGCCAAACGCTATGCGCCCAAAGAGAGAGCCGTTCTATCGTCCACTGCATCACAAGAAGACGGTCCATGCTTCTTTCAAAGTATTTCGAACTCGTGCAAGTATCGAAAACTTTGAAGGGGGTCTTGTAGAAGCACGAAAATTTCAGCAATGAAGCTCTATGCGCCCAAGCCAACGAGGACATATGCGCCCAAGTGAACTCTATGCGCCCAAGTCAACCTGTGAAGCTCTATGCGCCCAAGTGAACTCTATGCGCCCAAGTTAACCTGTGAAGCTCTATGCGCCCAAGTCATCCTGTGAAGCTATATGCGCCCAAGCCACCATGTGAAGGAGGGCGCATAGCCTGAAACAGGGCTATGCGCCCAAGCCTGACTCGGTCAAAGCCATGATCAAAACGTGCACCGAAGCGCACGACCACATCAGTCTCCACGAGCAGTCGTGCACCGAAGCATGCAGCCACGTCAACACCACGACCAACCCACGATCTCGCAGCCTGCATGCGCCTACACCCTATGCGCCCAAGGCAGGACTATGCGCCTACATGAAAACCAGTGTGTTTTCTCATGTGGGAGCATAACATTATTCCAGCTCAAGAACGACTATAAAAAGGGGTCTCATCCCTCTTCAAAACACAGAACGGAGAGCATTTTCGAGAGCCAAATTGCTATACTTCTTGCCAGTGAGCCGAGAGTTAGCAATTTTCTTAGGTTTTCTCCCACTTTTGTAATCGGAGTGTCAACGGAGTAAAGGAGCAACTGCCGCTCGATCTCCATCGTCCCATTCCCCAGAATTCTTTTTTGTACTTGGGGATCCTCAGTGCAGGATCTCTCAGTCGTACTCGATTTGTGGTGCCTTGCGCCAATAAAGAAAATACATCGTTTCTTCTTCTTTTTGTGTGTCCACAAAATACTCAGTTCGTGCCCCTTTGAGGACTTACTTCGAAATTGCGAGACGAAGAGAGTTTTGTTGTTGCCGCTATTGGAGTCCATAGGAGTTCGTGCGAGTCCACAAAGGAGGTGATAGCGAGCGTTCCAGAAGTTCAAATCTGAACTTGCTGGTTCTTGGGACCAGATCGCGTGGGAATGACTTTTGCTTTGAGGAACGGTGATCCTCATTACCCCAGCAAGAGTTGTGTCTTCTTCTTCTTCTTCTTCCTCTTCTAGTTTTCTACAGGTTGTAAATCGTTTTGTCTGTTTACAACTGCGTTTATAAGGAAGAATGAGAAATATGTTCCGTTCGGTTGCAATTGCGTTTGCAAGGAAGAACATTTTGTTTTATTGGTTTGTGAGTTGTAATCGAGAAATATTGGATATATTTCTTCGTTGGAATCAAGGTTCTAAACGACACTATGCAGGTGCACGACGGAGAGAGTCCACCTACCGCCTATGCACCACCTAAACGGTCGATACATTTTGAACATTTTTTACTATTTTACCATTTTTTGCAAAATATGCATATTTTAAGGGTATTCCATGCATAACTAAGTTGAGAATGAAGATTTATAAAGTTTTAGTTTTGTAAAAGTAAACCATAGACCCATAATGGTTACAAAATTGCTCTGCCTAGGCGTCCGCCTATGCCGTCTCACCTCCGCCTGTCGCTAACCTTCGTTGGCCGCCTATTCCACCGCCTACCGAAAAGTGATGCGGAGAGAGACCGCCTACTGCCTAGGAGCCGCCTAGACGGGCTAGACGGCCGCCATTTAGAACACTGGTTGGAATTAAGAACAATCAGAGATGAGTTTTTGTGTGAACCTCTGATCTCGACTACAACTTCAGAGGAACAGAGGGTATTTCAAAAGGATTACGTGAACTTCTGTTTTTGACCTTTGTTCTTCCATCTTGATCTGTTTCGGGAATAACAATCTCAAAGCAAGATTTAGATCTGATGGAGAGCAATCGTGCAAATCTTCTTGATACAAGTTTTAACAAACTTGAGAAGTTTGACGGAGAGCATTACAATATCTGGAAGACAAATGTTAGCCTTAATCTTCAACTCATAAACGTGGACTACATGTTGACCAATGTTCTAAAAATTGGTATAGGCGCCGGCCCACCGCACCGAAAACCCCCTAGGCGGTGTGCTAGGCGGGCCAAGGCGGGCCTAGGCACCCCTAGGCAGGCCCTAGGCGTCCCTATGTGGCCGTGTTTTTTGATTTTTTTTTATTTTGTTTATTCTTAGTTGTGTTTTGGATATTTGTTTGGGTTTTAAGATAGTATTTGGATTTTAGAACATTGAAATTTTAAATTTCAAAATTTCTAAAATTTCAAAAAAAATTCTAGGCAGCTGCCTAGGTGCCGCCTAGGCGGGCTAGGCGCTAGGCGGACCTCCGCCGCACCGAGTCCGCCTAGCGATTTTTAGAACACTAATGTTGACAGATCCGGAACCTATTATTACAGAGGATGAAAATGCTCGGAGGGTCGTGAGGCTACTTCCTTGTAAACGAAGTGGAGGAGAGACAATAACCTCTGCAAATTGCTGATTCTGAACTCCATGGAGGATTCTCTGGCAGAGTCATACAGCAAGAAGGTCTAGATAAATGCATCTGGGAGTATCTGGAGAAGCACTACAAGTCTGATGAAAACAGAAACAAGATCCGTGACTGAAAATGTCTGAAAGATGGGATTTGAGAATGACAAGACGATGTTGCCTCAAGTCAAAAAATTTCTTAAGTTACGTCAAAAACTTGAGAATGATGGCATGCCCCTGGTCGATTCTTTTATTGTCAAGGGTATTGTCGCTAAGCTCCTACCTGGGTGGAGTAACTTCATTGCGGACATGCACCGTAAGAAGATTGAGGTAGATCTTGAGCGTCTCTTTCACTGGATCCATGTTGAAGACTAGTTGAGGGCTCAACTCAAGGTGGACACGTTGTCCAAACAGATGGCCAAGACCAACTTGGTGCAAGTTGGAGACTCCAAGGGGAAGCAGAAGGCTTCTCACAACAAAAATGACTTCAACCATCTGAAGGTGAGGTCGGCTTCGTTCAAGCCAAAGCTTAAGGGTTATGGGACTTGTTTCAACTGTGACAAGAAGAGCCACTTCCGGAAAGACTGCAGATCCAAGCCTAAAACGAAAGAGGAAGGTGAGGCTAACTTGGTTGTCATGATTGCGCAGGTTGTCACGGCTAGCGTCGACATCGACTGGTGGGTGGATACTGGTGCATCCTGCCATGTTTGCTCAAAAAGGAAGTTGTTCACCACATACAAATCTACATATGAGAAGGTTATGGTAGCGAACAAGGCACAAGCTGAAGTGCTTGGGATCAGGATGATGGTACTAATCTAACTTCATCGCTGACGCTTCAGGATTTGAAACATGTACCGGTAATAGCAAAAAACCTGGTCTTAGGAAGCCTACTCTGCAACTTAGGCTTGAGGATGAACATCAACGCTGGTCCGATGGTTATGTCCTATAAAGGAACATACTTTGGAAAAACTTTCTGTACCGAAGTGATGTTCAAACTTCAACTTGCAACTCCGACTGATAAAGTTAATACAGTCTTTTCTTCTGCTTATTCTCTTGAGTTGTGGCATAATCGACTAGGACATGTTCATTGTAAAATAATAAACAAGATGTCTAATCTAAGACTTATCTCCAAATGTGGGGTAAGGAGGTGGAGAAGTGTGAAGTCTGTGCACAGATGAAGATCACAAGAAAACCGTTCAAACGGGTAAATCGAAGCACAGATCTTCTAGAGTTTGTGCACTCAGATATCTGTGTTTTCAAACAGTTCTCCACAAAGGTCGGGATGAAGTATTTTATTACTTTCATTGACGATTTTTCGAAGTACGTATTCGTCTATCTGCTCAAGTCAAAGGATGAAGCAATCGAAAATTTAAGGACTTCAAGGCTGAAGCCGAGCGTCAAACCGGATAACAACTTAAGAGATTCAGAAGTGATCGAGGCAGAGAGTATAGGTCTCTTGAATTCTCATCGTTCTGCAGAGAACATGGAATTGTCAACGAGACAATTGTTCCGTATTCTCCTAAATTAAATGGTATTGCCGCAGAAAGGACAAACAGAACATTGACAGAGATAATGAACTCGATGCTGTTAACTGCGGGCCTTCCAAATTGCTTCTGAAAAAGTTGCGCTTAAGGCTACTTTCATTCTGAATAGAGTGCCGTATGCAACTTCCGATATCGCTCTTCATGAACTCCGGTTCAAAGTCAGACCCAACTTGAATGTCATTTGAGTGTGGGGGTGTCTGCGCATGTGAAACTTCCGGACTTAAAGATTCAGAAAAGGAACGAGGACTACGAAAACTATTTTCCTGGGTTATGCTGAGAAGAGTGATGCTCGAAGGTTTCTTGGTATTGAATCAAATCATATCATTGAATCTTGCGACGCAGAATTCTTTGTAGATAAATTTGCAAGACACAATAATATTGTTCTTGTGGATATTCTGGAGAGTAGTGTAGCTGCGCATGAGGCTAGAGCTTCCAATAAAAATGCAGTCTAAGATTAAGTTGTTACAGAAACAATGTTCGAACTAGATCTCACAGAACCCGTCTAAGCGAGTGAGGAGACATAAAGACTTCGTAGATGATTTTATCACCTATCATGTAAAGCATATCCTCTTACCTATAATGAGGCAATGAAGACCATATATGCTTTCCTTTGGAAGGAGGCTATTAATGATGAGTATGACTCATTAACCTCCAATAACACTTGGGTGTAGGTCGATCTGCCTGAAGGAGCTAAACTAATTGTAAATGGATCTTTAAGAAAAATATGAAGGCCGATGGAACTATTGACAAGTTCAAGGCAAGACTGGTATCCAAGGATTTGCTCAGAAATATGGGATCGACTATTTTGACACATGCTCCAGAAGCGCGGATGGCGACCATCAGGATATTGATTGTTCTGCAATTCACAAGCTAGTTATTCATCAGATGGATATTAAAACATCATTCCTGAATGGAGTGAATGGAGAGTTGATCAAAAAAATTTACATGCAACAGCCAGAAGGACTTGTCGTCAAAGGCCTTGAAGATAAAGTCTGCAAGTTGGTAAAACCATTTTATGGTCTGAAGCAAGCCCCCAAGATATGGCATGAGAAGTTTGATAAAGTCATAAGATCAAACGGCTACAGGTCAGCGAGACAGACAAGTGTGTACACAAAGTTTGCTGATGATAGAGGAGTTGTCGTTTGTCTGTACGTGGACTACATGCTGATCTTGGGTACAGATTTGGCATCCGTCACTGAGATAAAGAAGTTCCTCTTATCTAAGTTCAATATGGAGGACTTAAGGGAAGCTGATATCCTAGGGATAAAGATCATCCGAACGAATACTGGAGTGGCTCTGTCACAATCTCATTACATTGAGAGGATGCTCACACGCTATGGATATCATTATCTTCCA
This sequence comes from Iris pallida, assembly GCA_029216955.1. Lineage (NCBI taxonomy): Eukaryota > Viridiplantae > Streptophyta > Magnoliopsida > Asparagales > Iridaceae > Iris > Iris pallida. The sequence goes on along the minus strand of JANAVB010000399.1, from coordinate 731,849 downwards.
GGGATCGATACTTCGTATAGGTGTGACAAAAAACTGAAGTCAAATCAAAGGGAAAGCGTCAGGCAGCTGGAGTACTCAAACGTCATTGGGAGTTTGATGTATGTGACAACTGCCACAAGGTCTGACATAGCTTTCATCGTGGGGATGTTAAATCAGTTCATGAGCAATACAGGTGTGGAGCACTGAAAAGCTGTGAAGAGAGTGATGATATATTTCAATAGGACTCAGAAGTATGCACTGCACTACAGTGGTTATTCGACAGTAGTGGAAGGCTGCAGTAATGCAAGCTGGTGCTCAGAAGCAGAGAGCAAAAGGTTTACAGGAGGATACGTCTTCTCCATGGGTAGAGTTGCTATATCGTAGAAGTCGAAGAAGCAGACTATGCTCTCACATTATTCTATGAAATTTGAGTTCTATGCACTGACAACTGCAATGGATGAAGTATAATGGCTTCGAGAGCTCACGTATGATCTTCCTTTGGTTGGTGCGTAGAATTCAACAGTACTGATATATTTCGACAACCAGTCGACTGCAGCGGTGGCATCAAATGATCTCTTTAATGGCAAGAAGAGGACTGTGCGACTGAGGTACATGGCAGTGAATAATCTTATCAGAAGTGGAGTTATTGTTGCGATTGATGTTTGGAGTTGGAAGAATCTGGCGGATCCGTTCACCAAATATCTCAAGCGCCAGCTGGTTGAGGACAATAACAAAAATGGGTTTGAAGATATTCTGATATTGTGTCTTTGTAATCCTACCATAAAGTTTTATGCTATTAGTTCAAAGAGAATCTACTAGACATCTAGCTTTTGGTTCAAGGGAGAGGACTATTGACTGGGAGAATATATGGAATAATGGGTAGTCCTTTGAGACATTGAGGGGTTACGGATCCAGCACCACTGTTGTCTACTATTTGTTCTTTATGTAGAACAAGTCTCATGGAAGGATGGCTTAGACGTCTTAATGAGTTCTCAGACATTTTGAATATCCGACATGCTTTACAGGAAGTACGAGTAGCGCAACACTACAAAAGAGCATAGTACTCCATGCTACATTGGGGTGATGCTACAAGAGGTACCTCGATAGGGTAAAGTCTCGATTTTCGGCCATGTCACAGCTGCATAGCACCGCACATAGAGAGATAGCCTAATGCTGTAGAATGAAGAGTGGTAGGTAGTACTATAAAGTGGTCGGTGACCTCATGTTACAGTGGTGTAACACCACCAAGAGGTACTCCGAGAGGGTAAAGCCTCGGCTACGCGACGTAACACTGCAAGGAAGCGCAAGACTTCATGCTGGGTAGTATGACACTACAAAGAGGCCGAGACCTCATGCTACAGTAGTATGACACCACGATGAGGAGTAGCCTCGGCTTTGGGCCATGTCATTAGTGACATAGCACCGCAAGGAAGCATGCCAGGACTCTTTAAAAGAACTCACCTAGAGTGTATGGAAAGAGATACATGCCGTCTCTTGAGGGTAAGCTTGTAAACACCCAATATACATACATCGAAATCAGGCGGGCACATGGCCTTTAATGTGCAATGGGAAGCACAACTGATCATTGTGCGAGTGGGAAGAATTGCCGCTATGGTGTAAAATTCAAGGCTTAGTCCATTCTTGTATCATACTGTTGTTGACCCATGCGGGAAGATTCAAGTCGAAGCGACATCTATCCTAATACATGATGGACAGTCACTGTGGGGAACGTTCAACCCATAGATATTGAGATATGTGGGGGATTGTTGGTGTTTTGCCTTTGGACTAGTGAGAATAGTCCCACATTGGCTATACCACCAAGTGGGATACTTTGCTTGTGTTGAGGTGTGCATAGAGGGTGTGGTGGGGCAAATGTCTGTATCATGTGGGGGTATTTTCCTAGAAGAAAAAAGGAATAACTCCTCAATGAAAGCATTTATGCTTTTTATCACACTCATGAAATTTTTTCTTAGGAGCTAAACTCTAAAGGGGCTTAGCGACTCGGACTTGGGCTCAAGGGTGCAAAGTGACGCTTTGTTGGCACACTTTGCACTTAGCACGTCAACATTGTCGCATGACGCTTGTGCGCAGTTGTTGCGCTCGTTTCATGCGCGAGTTGTACGAGCGGGCGCATGCTCGGGCGCATGAGCGGGTGCAGGTGCAGGAGCAGCTGCGGCTGTGCTGCTGTGGCGTATATGTGCAGACAGCGTGGTTGGCACAGCTGCGACTGTGCTGCTGTGGCGCATAAGCACAGACAATGTGGTTGGCGCATGTTGCAGCTGATTGTGAGATTTGAACTGTTATGGAAAAATTGGGTAAATTATTCGGATTCTTTTTTGCGAGATTTGAATTTAATACACTCCTATCTTTCCGTAATTAGTTGGCCAGGATTAGGGTTATGGTTTTCACCCTTCTCTATAAATACTCTTTTTGTGTCCTTTAAGGACTTCGAAATTTCGAGATGAAAATAGTTTTGCTGCTGCCACCATTAGAGTCCATAGGAATTCGTGCGAGTCCACAAAGGAGGTGATAGCGAGCGTTCTAGAAGTTTAAATATGAACTTGTTGGTTCCTGGGAGCAGATCGCGTGGGGACGAATCTTGCTTTGAACAACGGTGATCCTTATCACCCCAGCAAGAGTTGTGTCTTCTTCTTCCTCTTCTAGTTTTTTGTAAGTTGTAATCCATTCTGTATGTTTGCAACTGCAATTGCAAGAAAAATGAGAAGTCTGTTCTATCAAGTTGCAACTGCGTTTGCAAGGAAGAACATTTTGTTTTATTGGTTTGTGAGTTGTAATCGAGAAATATTGGATATAGTTCTTCGTTGGAATCGAGAACAGTCAGAGATGAACTTTTGTGCGAACCTCTGATCTCGACTACAACTTCAGAGGAACAGAAGGTATTCCGAAAGGATTACGTGAACTTCTGTTTCTGACATTTGTTCTTCCATCTTGATCTGTTTCGGAAATAACACAATACGTATCCGACACACTACTTTTTTGGAATGTCCGTGCTTCCAAGATAAATAGTATATTTCATATAAATAAGTTTAGAATCCTAAGTAGCTCTAAAGAGATCCCATGAAAATAAGAAAAATCTGATATTTCTTCTCCCCGTGCTATATAAATTCATTCAACATATTTTGACTTATGCGGCTCAAACATCAATTGAAGTGGGTTTTGTTAAGAAAAAATATATTTGATATTTGATGTTTGTTATTTGTTCTAGTATGCTGTTTTCTAGTTTTAATATTCGGTTGTAATCAATCTGTATATACTGGCTCCCAATAGATATCCAAATATTCTCCAAGATGTAGTCTCTTAAAATGGTTGTGTCATAGGTTATTTTCCTAAGTTCTTTCCTCTTCCCCTTCTTATCTCTCACTAAACCTAGCCGTCGTTACCAAAATCTTGTTGGGGTTTATTGAATTTGGTTATTAGCGACCCGGTCCCACCCGTTCATATTGTGGCAAACCCCAAGTGTGCGCATTTCAAATTTGAGCTATCATTTATTGTCTTGTACACATAAATGTGATAGCTTAAGTGGTTAGCATCTCTAGCGGTTTTTGATTGCTCTTAATTCTATTAGCATCTCTCTTAACTTTGTTAGCATATCTCTCAACTCTATTAGCAGTTGCTACTCCATAAACAACCTTTTTTTTTTATCACCATTTCCTTGGAGGATCCCTTTGGGGCATACCCCAAAGGGGCCTTGGACTCAGGCGAAGGGCACAAAGTGACGCTTTGATGACGCACTTCGCATGTATACATCGTGCGTAGAGTTGGCGCATTTCTGGGAGCACTATGGCAGCCTCACTGCAACTAATGCCGGTAGCTTTGAAGTTGCGTAGCAGGTTGGTCAGCGTGTTGGCGGCAAGGTTGGCTACTGTTTGGTGGCGAGGTTGGCGTAGGTCCGCAGTTGGGCCCAGTGGAACGGTTGGCGCAGGATCGATGCGGCTCTTGTGGTTCTGCGTAGGTGTACATGCTCAACACAGTTTCGCTCTGCGCAACTGTTCAGCTGTGTAAGTATCGCCTATGTCCAGAAGTTACTCCCGTCTTAATGGTGCTCTTTATGGCCCATTATAAGGATGGTTGTAACAACAATTAGTGGCTGTTCTTCTATATATTGAGAGCGTAAGTTCTTCTATATATTGAGAGCGTAAGTTCTTCTATGATCGTCGGCACCCTAGCAAGCTTATTTGGTAACTTTGGGGCTGATTTTGTAACTTTGTTAGCATATCTCTAGCAGTCTTTGACCGCCCTGTTAGCATCTCTCTTAACTTTGTTAGCATCTCTCTTAATTCTATTAGCAGTTGCTGCTCCTCAACTGCTCTTTAGGGGATTCTTTCTGCTGACTCATTGTTTACCAAGTGCTGCCTTCAAACCAATATTGGTTAAGGATTTCTACACTTCTACGAGCTACAACAAATCTAAGATCTAAAACCCTCATCATCGTCTTCGTATTTGCCGACGTATGCCGTTCCCTCTGATCAGTCTACGACACTGCTAGCCATTGTAGCACCAATCAACAACCAATCTACCTCATTGATATTTTGTCCTCGTTGCTCCGACCATTCATCCCCTGCCTGTTCAAGCTCTGACAAACCGACTACTCATGACATCGTCCAAATTGCTCTGACGACATCCCAATTCAAAGCCAGCATCTCCGGACCACTATCATTGACTGGTTGCCCTCGTTCCAGTCTCCTTTTCCAACCTCTACTCCACATGCAATTGTTTGCGCCACCGCCAGTATGGCATACCAACCCAACACAATCCACGTCGACCCTTGCCTCTTTCTTGCATGATCTAGAGCAACCCAGTCTTGCCTTTGGCTGTGATCACTATCTGCATTGTCCTGATTAACAGTCTCCTACCGTTTCAAACATGGATGACACTCGCAATATGTTCAGCATAATTCTTTGAAAGATCTGTAACCATATCCTGTGATCCTCGTTGCAAACGAATTCTCTACAATCCTTCGTGTGATGAGTCCAATCCTGGTGTGAATCATGATAATCGCTTCTAGTCTAGGACCTGACAAGATTCTCCAACCTCCCAGCATCACTGCTGGCTGCCTTCTATCATTCTTGAGCATAGGTGAGGTTTTGCAATCTTAGTAATACTTACTGTATTATACCATTTCGACCACTATCAAGCACAAGTGAGGTTCTGCAACCTTCCAGCATCGTTGCTGGCCAGCCGTATCTGGATACCATTGTTGATCACCATTTGGTTCTGCTCCTAATGACACGACTACAAATTTGATCATCACCTTTCAGCTACTTAACAAACTCATTGGTCAATCAAACGTGAGTTTAAGGAGGAGATGGTGTTAAGTATAAAATATTTGACGTGTTTTATTAGTTATGATATCCGCTTATCTAATTTTCATGTTCGGTTGTAGTTAGTCTATTTATAGTGGCCATTGTGTGCCCAATAGATATCTCAATATTCTCCAAAATAGTCTCTTAACATGGTTCAGTGCGATAGGTTCACTTCCTAACTTCTCTCCTCCCCTTATTATCTCTCAGTAAACCTAGCCACCATACCAAAATCCGAGAACCTAAAATCCTCACATCCATCATCTTTCCCATGAATGAAATTCGCCTCTTTAACCACTAATACCACCCTCATCATGAGCATCTTCCGATCCATCTACGACTCTGCTATTGCAGCCATTGTAACACCAAATAACAACCGATCCTCCTCATCAAGACCTCCTCGAACCTTTTCCTCATCGTGCCAACCATTCATCCCCTTTCCGCTCAGGCTTCGACGAACCAACCTCTCCTGATGTCGTCCAAATTGCTCGGACGACATCGTAGTTTGAAGCCAGCATCTCCGGGCGACCATAACAGATTGTCTACCACAGTTCTAGTCTCCTACTCTGACCTCGACTACTCATGCAATTGTTAACCCGACCACCAGTGTCACATACCAACCTAACACAGTCCACGGCAATATGTCCGACATGATTCTTCACAAGATACACAACGAAATTTTGCCAGCCTCGTCGCAAATAAATTCTGTACACTCCTCCGTCTGTTCAGTTCGATCATTGTGTGAATCATGATGATCGCCTCTCGTTTGGGACCTAACAACCTCCCAGCATCAATGTTGGCTACGTTTTATCATTCTCGAACATAGATAGGGTTATGCAACATCCCAACAACACTATTAGCCGTGTTTTATTATTCTCGACCACTCTTGAGCACAAGCGCTACCTCCCAATATCTTTGTGGCCACCTTCTGTCAATCTCGAGCGCAGAAAAAGTTCTGCAAACATAGATGGGTACGATTGTTGGCTACCATTTTGGTTAAGCACTTATGGTGCCGACCACAGTTTGATCCTCACCTTTTAGCTACTTAACAAACTCTCGTTGGTCAATCCAACGTGAGTTTGAGTGGGGGAGTGTTAAGAATAAAATATTTGATGTTTTTATTAGTTTTGGTATCATGTTATCTAGTTTTAATATTCGATTGTAATCAATTTGTTTATAGTTGTCATTGCGTGCCCAATAAATATCTCAATATTGTTCAACATGTAGTCTCTTAACAAGGTTCAGTGCGATATGTTCTCTTCTCAAGTTCTCTTCTCGTCCCCTTCTTTCTTGGAGTCCAGCCTCGATTCAAGGTGCTGGAGGAAAGTCTGGACATCACAAAGGCTTAGGAGGAGTTATGCTGAAAAGGGACCGAGTTAGGTTCGAATCCGGTATGGTCGAATTCGGTACGAATTCTGTCATTTTGTCTCAGAAGCTATTGGACTTGACCCAACGAATTCGGTTCGAGTCGGTTTGTTGGCAGATAGATTCACTATGGACCCCAAATCCGCATCAAATCGTCATTGTAATCATATTTGGACGTCCAAGATTGAGTTTGGACTATTTAGGATTCCTAAACCCTAAAATAGGTTACTCAACCGATAAATATATATTGATGGTGGAGGCACAAGTTAGAACACAACGGAGGCTCAATACGGGAGATTCAGGGTGTGTCCACATAAGATCAAAGAGAAAGTCCGTACTTTGCTCTTAGGGTTCGCTGTTCGAGATAGCAGGAAGATAATATCTGTTCAGTGAATTGTCTACTTCGTTCAGGAAGATTGCTACGGGGTTGGATGAGTAATTTCAAGTAGTAACATTCTGCTTTCTTGAGTTCGATGAGGGGGTTAAATCTTTAGGCAAAGGGTTTAATATACTGCTATTCAGTCTTGTATCTTTTATAAAGTTATAAAGATTGAGATTTGTCCAGGTGACACGGTTACCAAATATATACTGTATTTTTATCTTGCTTGGTGTCCTTGTTAGACAGTGGTTCATTATCTTTGGGTTGGTTGGCGTAGTATTTTCTGCGGTCAGTTTTATACATGTGGATCAGAGCGCTTCATAGGCGCTGTCGGTCCCAACATCTGGTATCAGAGCTCTCAGGTTCGTGAGGGAATGTGCAACCATATCTACGAAGCACATGAACACACGTATGATCATCTTCACATGGAAGAATTAGATGATATGAAAGTCAAGGATGGAGAATCTACTTTGGTGTAAGAATTTACGTGTTTCGTTGGAGAGTGATAGCGTTGCCATTGGACAAAGTCTGCTGATGACTGGAAGCGATTGGATCGGATGGTCGTTGGATACATCAACCAATGGCTGGACGATTAGTGTTTCATCACGTCTACATGGAGAGTTTTGCAAAATAGTTATGGGAGAAGATGCATTCGTTGTACGAACGGAAGATGGTTGGCAACAAGGCGTTTCTTATTCGCCAACTTGAAGTACATGGAGGGTGCCTCGGTGGCATAATATCTGAACGACGTTCAGGGAATCATCTATGAGATGTCGGCGATGAAGATGATGATTGGCAATGAGTTAATGTCCTGCTTTTGAGTTCTCTGTCGGAAAGCTGGAAGACGTTGGTGGTGTCGGTGAGCAACTCCGCGCCTGATGGAGTTGTCATGAAGGAGGCAGTCAAAAGCAGCTTGTTGGACGAGGAAGTCAGACTTAAGCAGATGGAATCGTCGCAGGAGTATGCTTTGGTTGCTTCCCACGGGAAGGGAAGACTTAAGTCACATACGAGGACATGAGAGAGTAATCGGGATCCTGCGAGTGTGGACCATGGGGAGGGTTGCTATTATTGTGGCAAGAAAGGTCATTTTAAACTGGACTGCATGAAGCTCAAAGATGAGAAGGCTAAAGGCAAGGATGATCAGGAAGATTTCACGACTATGGAAGATCTCATCATCACAGCAACCGACGTAAATGAACCTTGTATATACACGGGAGCATCGTATCACGCCACTTCATAGAGGAGGATTTTTATGTCATACCAAGGCAGTAGGTTTGGATGTGTGAAGATGGACAACAAGGGAACTGATGTAGTTATGGGCATTGGGAATGTGCATTTGACAACGGAGCCTGGCAAGAAGCTCGTTCTCAAGGGGGTTCAACATGTTCTAAGTTTGTGCTACAACTTGGTTTCGGTAGGGAAGCTGACAGATGATGTCTGCGCAATATGTTTGGGGACAAGGACTGAAAGCTTATGCAGGGTTCCCAACTGCTGGCTCGAGGAGATATATGTTGTGGTATATACAGGCTCATGCCGCCGAGGTGTACAAGGAGGCCACAGACATCGGATGAAAGCTCGAGGGATGTTCTACAGGAGTTTGTGGATCGTCGAAAACTTATCTTGGGAGGTCTTCGAGATAATTTGAGGGATATGGAGGATTCGGTTCGTCGAGATAAAGCGACGAATGGTGATGAGTCAAACATTGAGGTTCAGTCTATCGGTCCCCTGTCAACTGGTCGATCTCCAGGAGGGAGTTATTCTACGGATCCGATTTTGGAGACGGGTGGCCTGTCAAAGTTTCACGGAACGACATTGGTTTCAACGGTTTAAAACCAGGAAGGAGATCAAGGTGTGCAGCAAACTCAATCCGAGACAGACGCATCTCCATTCACACTAGTTCAGGGGAGAAGCTGTGGGTCATCGACGACATGCATAATGCATGATGTCTGCTCAAGGATGCATGTGTACGGAGGAGCTTCAGTATCGGACATGAAGGTGGACATGTTCATGAGCTTAAATCTTGGAGGAACCGCACCGTCTGCTTGGTTGGGCCAATCAAGGATAAAAAGCTCGTCGGAACGGGAGCAGGTTGCGGTGGAAGACGGAAGTCGGGGACATGCAGCCGAGACTTATGATTAGGCTGATCGTTAGGGACTTTGGCGTTAGTCAGTTATTGATGTCGGTACGATTCCCGGTTGTTCAGGAGGTGCTACGGATGACAGCTAGCATCGACGTGGTGGTCGAGGAGCTGGAGACGAAGGATGATGCACAACCGCTCGGAGGATCATAGATCAAGGACAAGGGGGAGGAGGAACTCTGTGGCATGACGACATGCATGGAGTCCAATTGAGAAGCCATGCGGGCCAACACCTCTCATCAGATTGGAGGGAGAGTTTGTTTGAGTCTAGCCTCAATTCGAGGTGATAGAGAAAAATTTGGACATCACAAAGGCTTAGGGGGAGTAATGCGTTCGGTCTGGCCGAATTTGGTCTGGACTCTGTCATTTTGTCACATAACCTATTGGACTTGATCCAAACGAATTCGATCAGAATTTGGTTCGAGTCGGTCTGTTGGCGGACAAATTAATTGTGGCCCCAAATTTGCATCAAATCTTATTATAATCATATTTGGATGTAAAGATTGAGGCACAAGTTGGAACACAACATCTTCGTCGTATTCGTCATTATTCCCCAAATCTTCATAGGTTTCTCAACGTATAAATATATGTCCAGGGTGGAGGCACAAGTTGGAACACAACGGAGGCTCATATGAGAGATTCAGGGTGTTCGTCACAGGAGATCTAAGAGAAAGTCCATACTTTGCTTAGGGGCTCACCGTTCGAGACAACATGAAGAGGAGATCTATTCGGGGAATCGTCTACCTCGTTTAAGGAGATCGCTACGGGAATTGGGTGAGTGATTTCAAGTTGTAATCTTCTGCTTTCTTCTTGAGTTCATTGAGGGGGTTAAACCTTTGGCAAATGGTTTAACAAATTGCTAATCAGTCTTGTATCTTTTATAAAGTTATAAAGATTGTGATTTGTCCAGGTGACACGGTCACTGAACATATACTATGTTTTGATCTGGCTTGACGTTCTTGTCAGGCAAGTGGTTCGTTATCTCTGGGTTGATTGACGTAGTTTCCGTTGCAGTCAGTTTCAGGCACGTGGATCAGAATGCCAACATTCTTGTCTTACTAAATCTAGTAGCCATTACCAAACTCCGAGATCCTAACAACCTCATATCTTTGTCGTATTCGTCATTGTTCCTGTCAATGAATGAATGAAATATGCCACCTTCACCACTAGTACCACCCTAATCACGACCATCCTTCGATCCATCTATGGCACTGCTATTGCAGCCATTGTAGCACCAAACAACAGTCGATCCTCCTTATGGAGGACTACTCAAACGTCGTCCTCATTACGCCAACCATTCATCCCCTTTCCGCTTAGGCTCCGACGAACCGAACGCTCCTGGCGTCGTGTAGTGCCCCGTCCCGCTTAGTCAATCGGAGGAATCGAAACGCCAACGGCGTTCGGACTTAGCCTTGCAACGGCTGCTCGAAGACATCGCTCGGTCGAGGCGTCCTCTCGCTCAGGTGGGTGGCTTCGGTGAACTTGCCTCAGCTTGGCCTTCGTACTAATAAAGCAAGTTTTCAAATGCACAAGCAGGCTTGATAATAAAAGAGACGAATTCACATAGCTAAGGTAATAATCCCAAGTCGAGTCGGATTGAGTTAGAATATGGAAAGGTCCAACGGTCGGCTTAGAGTTGGTGCACGACGTGCTTTAAAATGACACTCGGTCCTTCATCCCGTGTCTTGGGAGAAGGAAAGTTGGTCTTCGGTGCAAAAGTTGTGAATTAGCCTAAGTCATAGGCGTCGCCCGCGTAAATGCTAGATAAAGCATGCACGCTTCCACGATGTAAGGCTTGGCATAGCCTTTGTTCGTTCTAGGTTAAGTTGTAGGCTCGATTAAGTTAGGCAAAGTAATGCTGGGCTATCGAAGTCATAGCAAGCACTGTCCCGCTCTTTCTGCGGTTTTCAAGTTATTCAGTCCCACGATCTCAAAGTCCGTCATATAAAGTATGACTTGGACGATAGCGTCGCGTAGAATGTAAGTCAGTTTAAGGCACGAGCTACGGTCGGCACTACGAAAAGTTAGCCACGGTCTTTGGCACTTAAGGAACACGTTTTGTTCAAGTTAAGTAGGAAGGCTATGCGATAGTCGTTCCCTGGGTTTCAAAGAAAGGAAAAATCATGCGACCGTTTGTCGCCGAGGCGGTCCCACGTTTTGGGAGTCTCCAAGGATGCACGTTTTGCATCGTATGGTTCCAATGCATGTTTTGCATAGAACGAGCACGTTTTGCTCAAGTATGGTTCGAGTCGTAACGCAAATTAGGTCTTGCATTTACGTGAGTCTAGATGTTCTTGTAGGTGCGTGGTCATGGACGACTTGTCGACAAGTATCTTCCTCGACTGGTACTGCGTGATGGTTCCGAGGCCAGTCGACATGGGGGGAAGACGTTATAGCAATCACTCGATTGTACCGCGTAGGGTAGTCGGGGGCTTCCGTTGGGGGCTAGCTACCTCGCAATCGGACGACCCGCCGTCTACCTGAGCTATGTCTACGATGGCTTGGGCCAGTGACCTTTCATATAGATAAGTTGGCGTGCTGAGCGGCAATCCGCATGCACGTTGTCGGTCGATTCTAAGGAAATGTAAGCACAACACAAATTAAGTTAAGAAAGAAGGTATGCACGGTTGCAACCCAATATGGAGCCTAAGATTTGGTTAAGTAAAGGCCCGTGCTTCGGCACGAGACGTTGTATCGATTGATAAGTAGTTCGAGTATAAGTTAGGATTAGCGCTGGATTGTGCCGCGCTAGGTTAAATAATTAGCGCTGGATTGTGCCGTACTAGGTTAAAGGATTAGCGCTGGATTGTGCTGCGCTAGGCTAAAGAACTAGCGCTGGATTGTGGCGCGCTAGGTTAAGTCATGATGAGTTGCGAGGCACGGCCTCAATGTTGAAGCACAAACTAAGTCTATGACACGAATTATGTGTTGCGTCCCAAAGGTTTGGGCCAAAAGACAAGCCCGGGTCAGTGCGTTGACATTGCAAGCACAAAAAAGGTCTAGAGGCAAGGATAAGGAAGTTATCGGTGCGATGGCACGATGATGGTCTAGAGACACCTGATAGGTTGAGTTTATGTCCTAAAACTGATTCTAAGGCAAGAGTAGAAAGACAATACAAAGGGCTATGTTGCACAAAGTAAATTAACGTGTCGGTTTTGTATGGGTGGGCGAGGAGCTCACACCACAAGTACAGTTGAGTACTGACACCCACACAGTGTTTATGTGCAGGCACAGGTAGAAGCTCGTGGCGCGGAGCTCGCTTGGATGCGTCGAGGCACGGAGTTCCTTGGCGATTCGAGGCGTGCGTTCTGCGTGAAGACTGGACTTATACGGGACATAATGTATGGACGTCGCCTATCCGAAGCATCCGCTGGCTCAAGACAAGTATTAGAGAAGAGAGCTGAGTGACTTGTAATGGTGAGACGAGTTGAGCTTGAAGTCTTGGTAATCTTGGCCTTGCGCCCGTTGTAACCTTTGTTTCAATATCAATAAAGAGCTTTTTTCAATAACTTGTGTTTTGCTTCAAATTTTCGCTGCTATTATTCAATGTCCCTGCTTGGGAGTTCTGTACGACGACCCCGTCGCAGCCGCTGTATTCGGCCGTTATGGAACCCGCCTTGCACGAGCGCAATCTAGGCTCGTGCGGCATCATGCCTTAGCGAGGACGACCGCTCCTACGGGAGCGGGGCGTGACACGTCGTCCAAATTGCTCTGACCACATACCAGTTCAAAGCCAGTATCTCCGGACAACCATCATCCAGTGGCACTACTGTCGCATACCAACCAAATACAGTCCATGTCAACCCCTGCCTCTTTCTTGCATGATCCAGAGCAATCCAGTCCTGCCTTTAAGCTGTGATCACTATCTGTATCGTCCTGATCAGTTGTTTTATACTATTTCAACTACATGGACAACACTCGCAATATGTTCTACATAAATTCTTCACGATATCTCCAACCAGATCTTGTGATCCTTGTCACAAATAAATTCTCCACACTTCTCCATTTGTTTAGTCTAATCCTTCCTAGAGTGAATCACGATGATCGCCTCCTGACCAGATTCTGGAAGCTCCCAGCATCACTGCTGGCCGCCTTCTATTATTCTCGAGCATAGACGGATGTTTTTAAACCTCCCAACAACATAGTTGGACATTTTCTACCATTCTCTACCACTATCGAGCACAAGTGAGGTTTTGCAATCTCCCGGCATAGTTGTTTGCTGCCTTCTGTCAATCTCGAGCACATGTAAGGTTTTGAAGCCCTATCTGGGTACCACTATTGTCATGCTTGGTTCCACACCTTATGAAGTCGACCACATATTTGATTGCCTTTCAGCTACTCTCTCATTGGTCAGTCCAACGTGAGTTTGAGAGGGGGTGGGGGTGTTAAAAATGAAACATTTGTTATTAGTTTTGATATCCTTTAATCTGGTTTAATATTCGATTGTAATTGATCTATTTATAGTGGCCATTGTGTGCCCAATAAATGTCCCAATATACTCCAAAATTAGTCTCTTAATAAGTTTATGTAGTTTCAATAATTATATAGACATAGAGTATCCTTTTTCATTAATTTTCTTTTATGTTTTTTAGTTTTCAACATTAATAATTATTAGGCTAATTTGCAACTAAATTCCCTTAAAGTTTCCAAATTTGCAACTTGTTACCATAAACTATTATAATTTAGCAATTAAATAACTGATCTTTCCAAATTACAACTTGTGTATGCCGTTAACAATGGTACCTTTACTATGTTCATTTATTTAAACAATGATACCCTTACTATTTTCATTTTTTTAATGATACCTACCTTACAGTATTAGTATCAAGTTGCAAATCTGGAAATGTTCAGGGTGTTTACTTGTTAATTATAATAGTTCAATGTAACGACTCAACTTGCTAATTTTAATACTTTAGTGTTGTAGTTTGCAAATAGGGAGAAGTTCAGGGTATGCGGATGCAAATTAGCTTAATTATCAACATGTTCGTACTTTTGAACAAGTTAGTTTCTTTACTTCCCTTCTGAGATTAAATTTATGAAAGACCAAGACCACTAGTTTATCTTCTTACTCAAGATAAATGGTACTATGGTTTTATTTCATAAGTATTTTTCGGTATTAGTTGGCTTTGCAGTTTATAGTATAGATTTCTAGAATCGTTTTAGATGTTTTATGTAATTTTTGAATGTTTATATACGTTTCTCTAGGCATATAGATTATACCGGAAATGTTTTGGTTATGGGGTGTGATCTTCTTTGATGTACCAAGAATCTCCCTACTAACGATGAAAATATTGGTTAAGCTGTTTTTGGGGACTCATACATGCAAAATTTCCCCACATGTTTCTGTGGAAACATAAGCCTAATACCTTTTGGTGTAAAATTTATCAGTTAAAACCTTGATTTTGGCTTCATTCTCTCTAGTAATGAGATATGCGTCAGTTTAATTTTTAGGATAAAGAGAGTTTTTGCTTACAATATGATTTGCTAGGTCCTATCTGAATATTATATGCTTAACAATGGGAGTATTTGCAACTTCTGGTCTACAAGTCGTGGCATTGAGACCATGCATGCGGTCTTCTCAAGGAATATTGACATCAAGGGAAGCAATTCTTGGGTTGAATCTAAAAGTAGCCACAAAAAGACAATTCAGTGGATTGTCTCGAATGTCATCTGTTCAACCTATTCTCGGTAGATACTATTTTTCTCCTTCAAATCCCAATAAAGTTGTCACTAGGGCCATGTCTGGTGAAGGCGAGAAAGGTGCTTTATCAGGGTTAGCTATTGATCTGACAGGTATGCTCTCCTTTTTTTGTAATTGTGATTTTCTTGGTAGATCTTTCCTTTTCTTCTTTTAATATTTGCTTCTTCTCATATGTATTATATTGGACGACTATTCTTAGTTTACTTTTCACTTTTGCTGCGCTTTCAACTTTATGCTTTCAGTATATCAATTTTGCAAGAATTCCTTCAAATTATGATCTAGGTAGCCTCTTTACATTTTAGTTTGTCGTGAAAGACCATTTTCCTTATGTGTGTATATATTCTTTCTTGGATGTGCAAATGTAGGTGTAATAGAGCATCTTAAAACTTCATGATTGGTGATCATTTATACTTCATATGTGATCTAAGTTGTACATGCTTACTTTATTCACAATTCTATGGTCTGATGTTTAGTCATATCATGAATTTCTCTATTATTTTGTGGAAGCCCAGTAGACCAGAGGTGATTGTTTTTATAATATTTGATAATTCTAAAGAAATATCTGCTTGAGACTTGTACATCTATATGCACATCTTCCACAATGAATCACATGGACTGCACTTACTTATGGGGCAACACAGTTGTAAGCAAGTTGGGGGTCCCTTTTGGGAACCACATATTCATTAGTTTGTATCTATCAAATTCCATTTATCACTTTCAATGGTTGAATAATGCCTCATCTTTCACTCTCACATTTCTTCAATTACTGGATGAAAGTATAAGGTGATTGTGTAAATAGTCATTGATAAGGAAAAAGAAGTAATAGATGGACAATTTGTAGTATCCCAACTGGATTATATGTTCATATGTTGGTGATATAGGTGTGGTTCCCTTCCTATGTAGAGAACACTCGGAGTGCGACGAGCGTCAGCCATTTGTCAGAGAAGCTCAAGAAGTCGGTGACAAGGGGACTCAATGTTGGAATCAATTTCCAAAGGGGTGCAGTGATAAAAACATAGAGAAGGTATGCCGCCGACATACCACCGGTATACTTAAAGGTGTAAAAAGTGTCCAGTAACTTTTGGACGAAAATTGGTCTCAAATATAACATACTGCCGGCATACCAAAGGTATGCCATTGGCATGCTGTCGGGCATGAACTCAACAAATTTCATGTTTTAATTCAGACCATTGACTTGGTTTGAATGTCCAGGATTATCTCGTGATTTGGTTGACATAAATAGGGATTTTTCTAACCTAATTACATCAGTCATATGCACCAAGTGAGAGATCTCTCAAGTTTTCAATCTTCAAGAGTAGATTTTTGAGGAGAAAATTGTTGATTCGGGGGGAGATTGTTCGAAGGGATTCGTGTTGTCGGTTTGACAAGCGAATCTTCATCAGGTTCTTGTTCCTTAGTAACATTGTTCAACTCTTTAGTAATCTTTTCATCTTTGAAGTGATTTTGGTGTTAGGTTTGGATCCTCAACTCCTCTTTGTAATCCTTAGTAGGAGTTATTGAAGGAAAGTCACTATATTTCCTTTATTCACTAGTAAAGTTTTTCCTGGTTGGATTCTGATCGTCTCGTAGTTTTTTATGTTAGGATTTTTCACGTAAATATCCTTTGTGTTTGCATTGTGCGCATTCTTGTGGATATTGACATCTTGTGCAGTTTGTGTTTTACTTCGATCCTCACAATTTCTTCCGGTTTGGAAACAATACTGATTTTGTTGGTTCCTTATCCGTTCTCAATAGAGTGGTATCAAAGCTTGTGGTTGTAGGCATCAGGAGTTAGACAGTCAAACTGGGTAGAAGACATAAACGCGAAACCAGTACACTGGGCTAACCTAAACGGTACCAATTATCACTATTGGCGAAGGAAGATGGAGGATCTTTTCTCCGTCAATAAGCTACATCTACTAATATTTGTTTTCGAGAAATCCAGTGATAAATTTGAGGAGGATTGGACATTCGAGCAAATACAGGTCAAACAATTCATAGATGAGAATGTGTATCATCACATTGCTAATATTGAGCATGCAAATTCTGTTGTTGTTTTGGCCTTTAGGACTAGAAGAATAGTCCTACATTGGCTAGGCCAAATGAAGTGTATCTCTATATATAAGCTTTGCTTGTGTTTAGAAATGCACATGTGGTGTGGGGGAGCACATGGGTGCCATGTGGGAGTGTTTTTCTAGTGGAAAGAAGGCTAACCCAATAAATGAAGCATTAATGCTTTTTGTCATGCTCTTGGAATTTATTCCATTGGAGCTAAGCCCTGTAGGGGCTTAGCGACTCGGACTCATGGGCTCATGAGGCGTAATGTGGCGTTTTGTTGGCACTTTGCACTTAGCATGTCAGCATCGTCGCTAGGCACATAGTGCGCTTAAGTTGTGCTCGTTACGCGAGCCTCTGCGCTGCTGATCGCTCACCCGTTCGCACGAACTGTTCAAGTTGTCGATCGCATGAACCGTTTGCGCTGCTGTCCGTGCTGCAGTTGGCGCGTAGTGCGTGCATCGTGCGCTGTGCACGTTTGGCGTGGCGTGCACGTTTAGTGCGTTTGGCATGGTGTGCTTGTTCGGTTCAATTGGCGCAACTGGCGCAGTTAGCGCAGATGGCGCGCGCTGTGCGCCAATTAGCGCAGTCGTGTCTGTTCACGTTCTGAACAGTTATGAAACAGTTCTTCCTTTCATCGACACGTCCCGAATGTTTCGTTAATTGGTTACTGGACTGACACTATATATATGTTACTCTCTTCTCTCATTCGTAGAGTTGATAATTTTCTTACGAAATTTTCAGAGTTCAGAGCAGAGAAGAGAGAAACATAGAGTGAGTCTGCGCCATTCGAGGAGTCAGAAGAGCAGAGTGTTCCATAAGTTCTTTTCTGAATTTGCTGGTTCCTGGAAGCTATTCGTGTGGGACGAATCAAGCTTTGAGCGCCGGTGATCATTTACCCAGATGGCCGTTCTTCAGTTCATCTCTTCTACACTTTTATCTCGTTCTGAACGAGATCTTCTGTTTGAGTTGATTCGTCAGTCCATGTAGACAACAGTTTGGAGCGTAGAGCCTAAGGGTCGGTTGGACCTAGGGTTGTCTTCTTGCGGAGTCGGATCAATGAGTTGATTCGTCAGTCCATATAGACAACAGTTTTGATGACTTCTTTTGTTCTCCTCCATTGGAGGGCTTTTTTATTTTGATGTAGTAGAACTTTTATGAATACAAGAAAAATCGTCCTTCTTTATCGCTCACATATTGTGAACTCTTTGTACTAGCGTAACTCTGTTAGGGATGGGGTGTTTACTCAGAGGTAATATGGACATGGTAAACACGGAATTTTTTGTGAAACTTTCCTTACTCAGAGGTTATATGGACAAAGTAAGAATAGATTCCGGGATATGTATAGAACGACTCAGAGATAATATAGACGTGAAATATTTTATAGATGAATATGACAACACGGGGTTTGTCATGGAAGAAATGTCTACTCATAGTTAATATGGACATGGTAGGCATGAACTTCGTTGGGGTATAGAAAAACAACTCAGAGGTAATATGGACTTGTGTGTTTTCTACTGGAGAGATGATGAGGGCATATTCTGGAGCAGCTGGGCTTCAGAGGCATATCATAATCGAGGGGGATGTGGAAATACATGTTGATTTAGGCCTCAGACATAGTATTTTTTAGGAATTTGCCATTGATCGGCATCATTAGCAAATCGCCGTTAGGTTTGGCCAGCCGGTAAGCACCATTGGAATAGACCGTCTCTATGACGAACGGTCCCTCCCACTTGGGTTCAAATTTTCTAGCCATTTTGTGAGTCATCACCATCGGTCTTCGGACTGATAAGACGAGGTCACCCATTGGAATGTCCTTAACCTTTTTGTTGAAGGCTCCGAAAATTCGAACTTGATAGAGTTCGATACGCTGTTGAGCTAGCAGACGCTTCTCGTCCAACGCTTCCAACTCCTGTAGCCGACGGCGTTGATTGTCTTCGTCTGTCAGCTGGTTGGTTACGGCTACCCGTAGAGACGAGATTTAGATCTCTAGAGGGAGTACCACCTCACTCCTGTAGACGAGAGAGAACGACGTGTTGCCAGTAGGTGTCCGAACGGTTGTGCGGTAAGTCCATAGACATTCGTCAAGTTTTTCATTCCTGTCGCGCTTATTGGAAGATACGACCTTCTTGAGTAACTTAACGATGGTTTATTGAATGTTTCGGCTAGCCCATTCGTTGCAGGATTATAGGCCGTTGACGGTATATTCTGTATCCGGTTTTTATTACAAAATCGATGGAATGCGTGACTCACGAATTGAGGGCATTGTCATGAATAATCCTTCGCGGCATTCCGAAGCGGTAGATAACGTGATGCTTGACAAAGCTGATCACGTTTGAGGTTTTCACCTCAGCCAATGGTATTGCCTCCGCCCACTTGGAAAAGTAGTCGATGATGGGATGAACTGGTGTCCTTTAGAGGATGAAGGGCTAATTGGCCCGATGATATCCATTCTCCATGCTTCAAATGGCCAGGCGGCTGCAGTGGGTGTAGGAACTCAGAAGGTTGGTGGATGAAGTCATCATGCAACTGACATTCCCGACACTTCTTTGCATAATCAACAATATTTGTCATCATGGTCGGTCAATAGTAACTCATACGACGTAGTCGGTCTTGTAACTTAGGAGCAGGCTGGTGAGCTCCGCAGTACCATCGTGTGCCTCCCGGAGTACTTCCTTTGCTTCAGCATTAAAGACACCGAAGGAGAATTCCGTCGTATTAACGACGATATAGCATTTTGGTAGCTGTGCCATAGTAGAACCAGAGCGAGCGCTTCCTGATAGAAGTGGCTTCCTTCGGGTCCTCGGGTAGGATTCCGTATACCACATAGTCTATGAACGGGAATCTCCAATCGCGAATGTCAACATTGGTGTCTGTGTGCACTGAGTAGCTTAGACATGCAGATTATTCTTTGGGCAAACCAGCTCTCGACCCATTACTGTGATGGAGTACTGGGTTCCGACAGGAGCTGCTAGAGAAGCGGCGAGACCGACGAGGGCATTGGCCTCTAGGTTTTGCAACCAAGGTACATGCTCTATAAAGAACCCTGTAAAGGTAGAGATGATGTCGATTGCTGCCTGATGATACGGGACCAGATCCTCATGTCGAACCTCATATTGTCCTCGAACCTGATTGATTATCAGTTTCGAGTCACCATAGGCCTCAAGGTCGTCAACCCCCAACTGTTTGGCGAGTTGGAGTCCGATATGAGAGCGTTGTACTCAGCAACATTATTGGTGCATGATTCCATGAGAGAATATGCACGGTGGATGACCAGACCGTCAGGAGTGACGAGGACTACCTCGACCCCTGCGATGATTTCGCCCTTAGGGCCTGTTCTTGAAGTACCGTCGAAGAACATTCGCCAGACATGATTGTCTGAGACCGCGTTAGGCTCTAGGACTTCGTCAGGAATGCCATCGTAAAGCTTTGACGTTTCCGGCACAAGATGTGCCGCCAAGAAGTCGGCCAATGCTTGACCCTTAACTGTCTTTTGTAGGACGAACACCATGTCATAAGGCGTTAGGAGGATTGCCCACGTGGCTAACCGTGAGTTTAGTGCCCCTGGCTTGGTCATAAGGACTCTGAGGGGATTGACTCTGGAGATGACGTGAATTGTCTGTCCAACCACATAATGGTGCGTCTTTTGGATGGCGAAGACTAGAGCGAGACATTCCTTTTCAACAGGATTATACCGATGTTGGCACCAATCATGGTCGTGCTCAGATAGTAGATTGCATGTTCGTGGCCTTCGTTGCTTTTCTGGGCTAGCAAAGCGCCCACAGAATGGTCCATAGTTCGGACGTATAGTAGGAAGGGCTTTCCCACGATTGGTGCTATTAGGACTGGTGGGCTGGTGAGGTATTTCTGATGTCGTCGAACGCGCGCTGGCATTTTTCGGTCCATACATAAGAAATCCCTTTCTTCATTAGCTTGGTGAATGGTTGACATCGCCTAGAGAGATTTGCTATGAATCTTCTGATATATGCCAAGCGTCCTTGCAGGCCTCGAAGCTCACGAAGATTCTTCGGGGGAGCCATGTGTAGAAGCATGAAATTTTTCAGCAAATGAAGCCCCATGCGCCCAAGTCAGTGTAGCTCCATGCGCCCAAGTCAGTGTAGCTCCATGCGCCAGTCAGTGAATCTCCATGCGCCCAAGTCAGTGTAGCTCCATGCGCCCAGTCAGTGTAGCTCCATGCGTCCAGTCAGTGAATCTCCATGCGCCCAGTCAGTGAAGCTTCATGCGTCCAAGACTAGCTCCCCCGAAAGGAGCGCATAGCTTGAGACATGGCTATGCGCCCAAGCCTGACTCAGTCAAAGCCATGATCAAAACGTGCACCGAAGCACACGGTCACGTCAGTCTCCACGAGCAGTCGTGCACCGAAGCATGCGGCCACATCAACACCATGACCAACCCACGATCTCGCAGCCTGTATGCGCCTACATCCTATGCGTCCAAAGCAGGACTATGCGCCCACATAAAAACCAGCGTGTTTTCTCATGTGGGCGCATAACATATTCCAGCTCAAGAACGACTAAAATGGGGGGCCTCATCGCTCTTCAAAAGAAGAACGGAGAGCATTTTCAAGGGCCAAATTGCTGCACTTCTTGCCAGTGAGCCGAGTTAGCAATTTTCTTAGGTTTTCTCCCACTTTTGTAATCGGAGTGTCAACGGAGTAAAGGAGCAACTGCCGCTCGATCTCCATCGTCCCATTCCCCAGAATTCTTTTTGTACTCGGAGATCCTCAGCGCAGGATCTCTCAGGCGTACTCGATTTGTGGTGCCTTGCGCCAATAAAAAAAAGACAACATTTTCTTCTTTTTTGTGTGTGTCCACAAAAATGGTGACTCTGCTGGGGACCTTTTCCTCTGACGAGAAGGTGGTGACGCAATCCGATACCGACAAAGTGGGGAGTACTCAGAAGATGCTGATCGTAAAGTTCGATCAGCAGGCGTTCAAGAGATGCTCTCGAGGGACGGCTCTACTCCCTCAAAATCAGCGAAGCCAAACAAGTCTCGCAAGACTTGGCTTTCGAAGGCTCGCTGTGCATATCCTGCTAGTGTCTATCAGATATGCAGCTGGAGGACTCTGTCACATGGGCGCATGACTCTGCCACAGAAGTTTCCCAAATGGAGAAGGCTCACACCGTTCCGGGCTCTACTAGCCCAGTGACTTCTTCCTGCACAACCAACAACAGCGTGTTCAACACCCGAGACTTGGCAAAGGAAAACACTTCGATGCCAAGAATCGGGGTGTGCGACACTCTGGCCGAACCCGGCGAGGCTCACAAACGAAGGAGGCCAAACTGGAAGAAAACAACACTGCTCCACCAGGCATGCGCCTAAGGCCATGCACCCAAGGATGTTTTGGGCGCATAGCCCCAACCAGAACACTTATGTCTTCAACAGGCTGGGCATCCAGAGCCATGCGCCCAAGGCTATGTGCCTAGGCTCTCTGGATCCATACTATGCGCCCACATCAAGGAGGTTCAGACATGCTATCAAGGAGCATGCGCCCAAGGCCAGTCTCCAAGGCCTATGCGCCCACAACAAAAAGACAGCCCCCAACACGTATAGCACGGGACTGTCTTCAAGGACATCACAGAACTTAGGTGTGGGGGTTGCCCCTGCACATGAACTAAGTCTGGATGCGCCTACTCTCCTTACGAACCCGCATGCAAAGCTCGGCGATGCATGCAACATGGGTTGTAAGGCAAAACTCCCTTCCGCTGACTTGCGCGACATGATAAATCATAAGCCAAAGCGAGGGAGAATATAACAATTCATAGTGCGCTTCCGTGCACCAGTATTGTTATCAACTGTTGTTGCTCCAAAGCAACAAGATGCCTCAGAGAAAATCCGTGTTTCGATGGCTACACTTCTCTGACGACGAGAAGCCACTATGTGTTTCATCCAACATGGCTTCATGGGGCCCCCCTTACGGAAGCCCCAATCAAAGACGGTGGACTACGAACCCAACTTTCTCTCTTAGCTCCGCGAGAAGAGAAGGAGAAGTCTACCAACATGGCCAACAGGCTGTCACATCCGAAGGAGTCTATATGGGCACTCGATCAAAGGCAAGATTCCGTATGGACGACGAAGATTCCCAAGCCGGGGGTAGCATTCCCTCAGAATATGAAGCAGATGGCCCCCACACCGGGGGTAGCCTTCCAGAGGACGATGATCCCTCCGAATCTGATGGCGACTATCTACCTCCTCTACCTGAAGATGAAGGATTTATCCACTCGAAGACAGCCAGTATTAGCACCAGTTGCACTGCTTCCTCTGTTCATCGTCGCATGCTATCTACATACATGGCGGTCGAAGAAAGACCTGAAGAAGCCAGTGATCAGACTAGCAAACGGCTAGACGGTCTCGAAACAGCATTCGCCAAGATCACT